>PNEQ01116531.1:12309-34605 GCA_003012365.1 Medauroidea extradentata | reverse complement strand
TTAACTTATAATTGTGTACACAAAATTTAAAAAGAAATTCACTGTACGTATTATGAATAAACACCATTATGAAGGTAAGTTAGACACTGGAAATAACATTTTCCAATTCACAGAAATTTTCGTAAGCGTGGAATCATAAAGGTTGGAAGAGGTCGCTAGGCTATCAGGGTAAACAAAAGACAGCACAGATACTTAGAGACTGGTATTGTTAACAAAACACACAAAAAAGGCACATTTATTTGCTGAAATGTACATTGCGACGTTTTGCTGCTTAAAGCGGCAAAGTGTTGCGATACATGCTTCATGTAAAATTATGTGCAGTCATCTAGAATGTGTGAGACAAGTACCAATCTGTAAGTAGGCAGCTTAGGGGAAGTTTTGATTGACTACATCAACAATACTATCGCGGACCTTAAATTAAAATAATCTTTAAAACATAATATTTTGGAAATGGAGGTTGTAATTAGTATAAAATCCTAGGTAAGTGTGCAGTAAGATCAGAACCTTTGTGGATCAAGGTGGAGGTTGATGTGGCAGCTAGTCGTTCGCATCCCACTAAGATGACTTGTGTTCGATTCCTGGCAAAGTTAATTCCAGATTTTGATATGTGGGAATCGAGCTGGACTAAGCCGCTGTTGGCAGTTTTTCTCTAGAATATCTCGTATTACTTTGTAATTTCATTCTTGCGTTTCTTCTTTTTCGCCTCGCTGCACCCTCATCAGCTCTCAAGGCCTTGATGTTGGAATAAGAGCTGCACAAATTTCTCACCGTAACCATTGTATTAACTTGTGTCAAATCCAAAAATACGTTTTGTCCAATTTGAAATCAATGGAACAATACATGTAATATGTAAGTAGATTTTTATGTTTAGTGGCAATGTTTCGAAAATTATTTTATATAGTAAGATACATTAACTTACATAGCGTAGCGTTCTGCAAATTTTGTACCATGACAAATATAAGGCAAATTAGAAAAGAGAAATGGCAGTGAAGTTTTATTTAATTTTAATTGCCCTTGTGATATCTTAACCGTTTTGTCATGGAGTGTATGACTGTAATGTCTGCAGATCATGTGTTCCTGAAGTACACAACGTATTTGCAGAAATTACTGTACTGTAGCATGGCCCAGGGCTGCCCCGATTTAATTTCACTTGTTAATATTCTACAGTATGTGTGATTAATATATTTTTGTTGCCACTTATAGTAACGTAATATGCATAATAGTAGTCTTTCCAACAATGGTATCTGAAAATTTATGTAAGTACCTACTAATTCTAATATTATTGGTTAAAAAAGCACTTCGCTGGAAATTTATTCATGTTAAACGTAATTAATTTTCAGTAACTGTGAACTAGTGTTATTTAAAATTTAAATGTTTTTATTTAGCTGTAAATTATTTTTCAATGTGTTATTTTGGCAAAAATGTTCTATAAATTTTATTTAACAAAATTTTATGTTCTCTCTTAAAGCTTAGAGTGTGAGGGCAGAGATACCGAGCTAACCTTTCCAAGAAAACTGTTATACTTCAGTGCAAGACCGGTCTCTAAAAATAACCATAGAGAAAATAAAAATATAATAACTGTCTGTTTCTGATTGGCGGTATAAAATTTTAATTTAATGCTTATTTCATTTAGAAACAAAATTATTGCTTCATATAAATGTATGAAATTGGTATGAAAACTAAACTGTTCATGTTTGTAGTTATACTCCAAATAATATATGTTTGGATAAATTTGACAGCAACTTATAGGCAATAATTTGTAATATTTTGTTATTTGTGTCACTACACAAGACAAACTTTGCGATACAATTGCTGAAGTGGACATCTCAGCTTAATTTTAGAACTAAAAATGTTTTGCATTGTGCGACAAATTACAAATTACTGAAAATTATTGGCCATGTGTAATTTATCCAAACTTACGTGAAACCAAGTATACATGCAAATATTATCATTCAAATAATTTTGTGTTAATTGCGAAAATTTTAATATTTTTAAAGTTGTTTCCTTTAATGGCCGCGACCGGCACCAGCGACAGGCAATGCCGGTAACTTACCCGCAATGGCAGGTTTGTTGTCGGCAAGATGGAGTGACGGGGGATTGTATGCACTGAGGGTACTTCCCCTCCTGCAGTCAGCTCTGAGGGTGCATCTTCTCCCCCCCCCTCCCTGCAGTCAAATTTATGGAATAGTGTAGGGAGACTAGAATTTTGCAACCATTGGTAATAAATCCCAAAATTTAAAATTCCGTTTCATTTGCGCTGAGCTAGCTGGGACGTGTGGCAAAGATGAATGTGCTACAGTATAGAGGAATATGTTAAGCCCAAGGCAAAATTGAGTCATTGTTTTCTCAGAGTGTGCATTGGTGTCCTTGGCAAAAGTAGATCTGCTTGGGCTTCTCTTTAGAAAATGTTTACGTAGTATTGTGATTAAATAAAAGTTGCTGTTAGGTGTTTACAAATGTAAAAGAGTTTAATGTGTTTAATACTATTGACCAATAAAAGTAATTTGCATTATACTCTAATCAGTACACCCACTGCACCACTAAAGATGTCCAACATGGCATATATAGAAAAGTTAAAGGTGGGGAAGACAGCTGAATCTCATTGCAAAGTACCGGTACTTCAATTTGAGGTATCTTCTGTTATACAGTACCTACATCTACAATGATCTCTACAAAGTTTGCAGTTCAAGGCCATGATCCATCATTTCTACTGCTTTCACGGTAATTACTTTTTATTCCTTCATGTGAGCAGATATTGAAAAACTGTTGCACTTTAGTTGAAAATTGTTTTTACTATGCAGTAAATTTTTTTTAAACAAAAAATTTTATGTATTTGGCTAATTAGTTCATTAATGAGAATTCCCTTAATAGCGTAATTAGCAGAAACTGTTATGTATTTTGACTTGAAATAATTATTTAACGTAATATACACTGTTTTAAAGAAATCTGTGCTTCAGTTTTTTGATATCTGCTCTTGTTTGGGTTTATAAAATTATTATCATAAAAGAATAGGAAATTATGTATCATGGCCTTTAACAATTCTGTGCAAAGTCTGTTCAATGTGAAAAATTCAAATTAATCCACAGTTTGTCCTTACTGTTCCAGCTGTGACAAAGTTACTTCATACTCTTCTTAGTGAATTCTTTTTTACAGCTCATATTTTGACAAACATATTTTATACAAATTTCCTCATTAATATTCCCTGATGTAATGTGCCACATATCCCAAGTAAGGCATAAATTGCAAGAAAAAGTGAGATATATTTATAAAATGTATCAGTGTACGTAGAGTAAGCACATGCCTTTTTCATTCCAAAATTTTGTTCATGAGTATGATGCTTGAAATCCCCCCCCCCTTCTTGCCACTCATATATATTAAACATAGTGATACTTCAGGTGATTAATAAAACCGTTTATCATGTACAGTAGTGACGGGAATGTTTTTGAAATCATTGCAAATTGTGTCCTCGAGATCAGCTTGCATCTGACTGAAAGGCCTCTAGTGAACTGCTAGCTTGGCAAGTGACCACACATGATGATCAAATTTGATGAGATAGCTGGCCAGTTAATCTATCCAAATTGAGAAATAATCTGATTCTGATGTAATAACAGGCTGTTGCCCTATTTTGTTTGAATTCTGGTCAGTTGCTGTTGGCCAGCTCTGGAAGGAAGTGGATGGAAAGCTCCACATACTGGCAAGTAATCCAAAGCTAAATGTACTGGTAACAGCAAGACCATGAGTGTCTTAAATATTGCCCAACAGTGCACTAAAACCGTCACAGGTTCTGTGTGGTGGTTTCGAATACAAGTGTAGATTTGTTAGTTGCTTAGTTCTAAGACAGCTCAGATATATCTGATCAGGTTTGACAAGAATGGCTGCTGTAGGACAATAAAATCTGTCATATAGGTTTGATACTGAAAATTATTCTGTAACATCATTAGTATGCCCAATTTTGTATGAAATAGGATCAGGAAGGACTAAAACGTACTACACAAACATTTTTTTTTATTTAGAGATACGTTGCTTGTACAAGATGTCAGCTATTTATTTTGTTATTCACTTGTGAAAGTGTTGGTTGTCAGGCACATTGCCATGTGGTGAGCATGACAAAAATAATGTTCTGTTCAATGTTGGGAAATAGGACTAATTTTCTCATTCCACGTTTCCTGCAAATCCTTTTACAACACTCTGTCCATACCTACTCTATTTTCAATATCTCGACTAGAAGAAGAGTTGGAATTTATTGGTTTGTGAACATGCGCCATTGCTCGATCAATGACGTATGTCCCCAAACCAATAAATTCCAATTGTAATCTCCCAGCGCAACAAACATTTAAAAATATCATAGAAGAAGAGTGGTTAAGAAGGGGGAGAAGGTCTTTAGGACTGCTTAGAAGTATGCTGAAGGGAAAGGCAGATTTCATTATGGTTTGTCCAGTATTGGAATATGCTGTCGCAGAGTGGGATCTGTACGTGGTGGTGAAGGCGTAATAGCTGGAGAAGGTGAAGAGAAGGCCAGCGGGATGGACGATGAATAAATGGAAAAGGCAGCGTCCGACTGGTGAGGAGGAAAGGAACTTTAGGCCTAGGGTGATGGTGAAGGAATTGGGATGGAAACCGTTGAGGGACAGGAGGAAAATGGAACTACTGGTCACGTATTGGATTATGGATAGAAATGGGGGATGGGGCAGTTTGGCCTGCAAGCTAAATACGGGAACTTTTAAGGAAAAAGGAAACAACAGTGAAAAGATTCAGAGTGTGTGGAGGAGAACGAAGAGGGTCAGACAGCAATGCTGGTGAGGAAGGTAAGGGAGTGAAACGCACTGGGGGAAGAGTTGGTAACTGAGAAGGGGGTTAGAAGGTTTAGGAAGAGACTGGAAGACTGGCATTATGGGAATGGGGAGGAGTCTGCTCGCCATTGGGTGTTAGCCCAGTTGCGAGCGTAAAACTTAAGCTGAAATCACATGATGCAATAAATACGTAATTTCCGTGCAATCTACTAAAATTTCATTGCACGTCGGACACAAAATTCTCGGAATATCACATGCTATGCAAGCGACGACGCAATTTGAGAGCATAGAACAAGCTCTATATTTCTGTGCAGTAGAGTTTTCGCGGGCTTTACTGTACACGTAAAAAAATGGAATGGACACGTGAGAGTGTGTTTCGGTTATTGGAGGAATATAAGTAATACCTGGTGCTGTACAATGCCAAATCGCCTATCATAATAGACATTTGTGCAGTAGTGCTTTAAAGGTTATGGCTGCAAATGTATATAAGACTCAATTGCCCTCGTCCTCACATCCATCACACAATTTACTCGCTGGTATGTTTTTAAAATAATTCCAATTAAATATGACAGGCCTAGGCAGCGAACTATAGTTTGGCGGGAAAGGAAAGAATTGTGTGTATATTGCATTGTGAATTGCACCATGTAGAAGGTGGACATGGAGCGAATGAGAGAGATTTCATTGCAATTATTGTGCAACTGATAGCATACAATGAACTGCGCAATCTGTAAATTGCATTGTGTGGTTCCAGCTTTATTATAAAACATCCCTGCATGTCTAAGTTTATAAGGCTTGCACTGTGGTGCACTTAGGTCCAGGCGTAGAATAAAATACTGATAGATTACAAAAAAATCTAATAAAAATGGAAGAGAAAATTGCAATCACTGATGCAATGTGTGGTATGGTGGTGTACATAACCTCTTCAAATGGTAGCTTCCCCCCCCCCTATTTTTTTTTCTTCACACACACACCTGAATTATACCTATATTCAACGAGTATGAAAAGGCCTAACTGTGCGTCCGAGGTGATATAGATAGTGGCCACAATAGTTAAAATTTTGTTTGTAGCAGAAACCTTTCATCCAATATGATACATTTGCTTTCTTTTGATACACTTTTTTTGAACAGTCCAATATTATTATAAACGCTAATTTCATTGCAGTTTGGGATCTGGAGATACAAATTTTTGTTAGTCCGAAGAGTTCACGATCACCCTAACTGGGCATAGGACATTGTATCTAAAGTCCGATACTACAATTATCATAAAATAAACGAATGTAAAAACTGAACACACATTTTCAGCGGTGCACACTGCACGACAACAACCTGCTCATTTCACTGTTATTTCTATACAGCTACATAATGGGAATTGTAACACAGACAAAGGCCCCTTACTTCGTTCTGTTTGACCCCATATACGACTAATTCGTGGGGGTATAGAACTCGTCAATTTTTACATTAACATATTTTACGAAGTACTATACATAACTTCAACAGTTTAAGTACAAGAAAATATGGACAAACATGTAAACGGTTTCAGAAAAACGAGAAATGTGTAGTTTAAGGTCGAACGTTAAGAATCGGTAGCCAAAATATTGATTTTGAAGGCATAATTAGTTCATTGGCTATAGCCCAACTGCGAGGATAGCGTATTATTATTATATTTCCTGAACAATAGACTTAAGTATCAGAGTTCGCTAACTTCACAGATTTTCATTTTGAGTTAGGGTAAGGTAACCTAACGAAAAATGTAAAAACATAAGCGTAAAATCACTCGCCCTAACCAAAACTAACCTAATCGAAAGATTTCAAGTTAGTACACCACCATTTCCTTTACATCCTATAACTTCTAACGTCTGTGGAAATATTTTTCGTTAGTAAAATATGCCTGTAAAATTAACAGTTTGACTGGTTCACTATGCGAGCGTACTATTCCCAATATTTTTCTACGTACAAGAAAACAAAACGACTCAATAAGCGTGTGTCCACAATGAACTTGTAAACAAACGCACGCATATATATTTTCACTGCTAACGTACGTAAAAACATCTCGCTGGCGCACTTATTAGCTTGGAAATAAAGAGAAAAGGTTATAATTCAAAAACGATATACATATAACACAAATTAATTTAAGTACAATATTTTATAAACAAATATATGAGTTTCTCCCATTTACCGCAATGTTAATGTGTCCCCACATGCGAATGCAGCGCACCTAGCGGCAGAAATTTTCTCTGTGCCAAACCTTTAACATTGATCTTTCTAACCTGTAGTAGAATTAACCTTACTACGATCTTCTTCTAGGGAATGAAATAGTTGTAATCATCGACAACGCCGCTTCCTCCTAGCGAAAATGCCTTTCTCATTAGTGGGAAAAGGGGCCATCGATTAATCAGTGACGTCACGAATGAGGGAATTAGGACGCGCAATAAGAGCATAAAAGTTAGTAGTGGGATTTAAACGACTCTGTATAATAGCTTTAACGGCAAAGGGAAGCCGTGACATTTCTGAAAGGAACGACACTTTCAAGAGTGTGCAATAAAGTGTACTTCGACCGTGTAAAAATCAAGTCGAAAGGAAGTATAAAGACTACGATCATAATCCAGGATTCTTTTATAATCCATTAATTTATTGCGAAGCGGATTACTTTTTGAGCAGTACTGTAGATTTTCAAGAGCGAGGAAAAAGTTGAAAGACTTTGAAAACTCTGATAAATCTTAAGAAATTTGACGAACTGCGAGTATTTTCAGAAACAGTAGATTTTTTTTTTTTTGAAAAGTTACAAACATTAAAGTACTAGGAATTATCATGAGCAATATCTGCGTACCCGTAAATATTTCACAAAGTCATTATAATGTTTGCAATAATGTGGTTTTTTAGAAGCGATATGCATTTTTAATAATAGTGTAGTTAGAGCCAGTAATTTTTGGTGAAAATAATTTTGCAGGAATTTGTTTTAGTGCCTTATGTGCACATCTGCAGCTGTGCTTCATAGTTATTGGCAGAATGAATTAGTGCAGTGACGGCTCACTCATTTGACTGCACCGATCATAATAAGTAGAGCCACGATTTTATGGCGAAAAGGTTTTTGCAGCATTTGGCTTCAATGCGTTATGTGCACATCTGCAGCTCTGTTACATCTTCTGTGATAGCCTGATTTTACTCCCACTTACATTGGCAAATTACAGACGTACGGAGTCACAATAATCTTATTCTGATTGGTGCAGTCAAATGAGAAACGTGTCTGAACAAAGACACGCTGCCAATAACCATGAAGCACAGCTGCGGATGTGCACGAGAGACACTGAAACAAAGTGAGGCAAAAATCTTCTCGCGACAAAATCGTGGCCCTAATAATAAGGTTACAGCAATACCACACGTCTGTGATTTGTGGGTAGAACGTCGAGATGCTGAGAGTTACAAACATCCAATCACTGGCCATGATGTACAGCTGCAGATGTGCACATAAGGTATTGAAGCAAATTGTTGCAAAATTCTTTTCACCATAAATCACTGGCCGTGGTTATAATTATTCCAAGAACTGTAGGACTATACATTATGAAATAAAAAAAGGTTTTACCCATTAATTCCTTTCATATTTTTGCAAGAGTGTAGTTAAAATAATGTCATTCAGTATGTGTTTAGAAATAATTCTTATATTATATCAATAGATGTTAAATTTTATTCAACTCAAAATATGATGTTCTTCTTTCTTATTCAGTATTTAATATATAAACAGTGAGCAAAACTAAAATTTACATACATATTTTTAGTCAGATTTGTTTACATTCTTCACCTTTTATAATCATTTTTCTGTTTCCCTTAAATATAACTTCTTACGTATTTCTACTTGCCTTCCCTCTCTGAGTTTTACAGCAAACTTCTTAACCTATACTAATAGTTGAGTTTGAAACTGGCTTGTATGCAGGGGCATCATTTAGGGAGGGCAGGGGGGCAAATGCCCCCCTCCTTTTTGATTTAGAATTTTAAGTGTATAAAATATATTTTTTTAATTAAAATAATGCTGAAACTGAAGTTTTATTATTAAAGTTTCTAATTTATACATGCTTAATTAATAAAAAAAGATGCAACAAAGTCACTGCCGCAAAAAAAATCTTGCCCCCCCCCCCTCCCAAGAAAAACCTGAAACGACGCCCCTGATTGCATGCCGAAGCAGTCAAAAATTATAAAACCACGTCAATAATGGCGATCGGACATTCTTTTCGGACTCTAAAGTTTCGTGTTATCAAAAGACAAATATTAAGACCAATATAAAACATGGTACGTAGGCTTACAACAGACAAATGGCACGTTTGCAATGAGCAAAATTATGTTGTAAATTATTCTCTGTGCAGGATCTTCATATCTGTCTTCTGTCTTGTACCATAAATCAGAATTTTATATTTATTGTTCGTTCATTACCGCTTAAGACGCAGTGATATATATTTTGTTGGAATTTTTCATTTTCGTATGACAAGTGAAGGGTGTAACAAATTACCAGCAACGTATCTTAACATACATATAATATTTTACAATTAAGTCCGTAGTAAAGGGTGGCACAATAAGAACGCATGGACTGTGATCACAGAGTCATTACTTTTGAAGAAATGTTCAACAGCGACATCTTGATGGTGCACGGTCTACGGCGCCATTGCTTCTGTAACTGGACGTTCTAACCTACAAAACAACGGGCCCCACACCCCTCCATTCTGCTTCCACCACTGATACTACGCAAGTCAAATACATGCGTTCTTTTTGCGCCACCTAGTAGTAGACTAAATTGGAACTAGGAATTATATTGTATTTATTAATTGTTGAGAGATAATCTTTAACTCATATTTTATATGATTATAATTATTTAAGAATTACACTTAATTTCTTTCTTATTTGATGTGCGTAATGACATTTATGTCCAGATTATATGATGTTCAAACAAATCCTGCCAAATTTTGCATTCGAAAGAAATTAATAAAAGCTCAGTTTGATTAGTGATACTTTCAGGCAAGCCATCGACGAGAATGTACACCCACTAAGCAACTTGCGCTTAGGGGCGTTCAGGCAAGTGGTAAGCTCGCATTAGTCGACCTTAGAGCCGGTGTATTTCCAAGCACCGATCGAACGGAACAGCCGCACGCAGGCCGAAATCTTAAACTCGCTGCTGGTTTTGCTCACGGGAAACATACTCCAATGTGTGGTGATAAGTTTTTCACGGCGAGTGACATTTAGTTAGATTTTTTTTTCCGTAAAAGGACGAATACTCCTCCGATGTTACGAAACTTTTACTCTCGAATATTTTCCCGGAGTCTTTTCACGTATTTTCGCTGTAAAAGGGAGACTCAGTCATTGCCTGTAATTACGTTCGAAAGAAGGTATCGTGAAACTCGCCTCCACCTTCCCCCCCCCCCCCAACACGGAACTTGTTTTATTCCGAACATCATTTGCACCCGGCCAAACTCTACTCCAGTTCTGTAAAATTTCCTTGAACTTTATGGGTGTTCCACGCAGCTTGAATATAAAACGTGTTTATATTGGCTGCAAGCAACTACAGAGGAAATGAATGTCTTCAACTGAACAGTTTTATAGAAGTGTTACGCCTTCGACAGGTACTATCTTATTGTTCCACTTCTTTAGAAGAAACTACTTGAGATTCCTAACCACACCCCGAGTATAGATAAAAACATACTTTAACATTTACTAAACAACAGATTTATTGGGCTTTACAACTATGCCTATAAAATAAATTCACTTTAATTTATTTAATTTTAAAACGTCGACTAATAGTAAATGACGTGAATTGTAAATCTAAAGTGATAAAAGAAGCACAATAATCGTGAGGAAATTGTAATAAGTTGTTTTACGCCTTTACTTCGCCATCTACGAAAACGTCTTTAATATATTCTTACAGTGATGGTAAATTATTTAGTGGAATACCGGGTACATAGTCATTAGTGATGTGCTGCCCCAGAAAACCAGTATTGGACATAAGTTTTTGCTTCAAGTAGAAACTAATTTTATGACGGATTTCAAGCTAATTATTTAAAAACATATACTTACAGGTACATTTTCCTTAATCTGAATTTGAGCAAATAACACATTGCACTGTAAACTGGCTTTCTAACCAACTACTCCGAGGAGGCCAACATCTCGGCAGCAAATTAGACAAAAGCAAATATGTAGACGCAATAACATATCTTACAAGCCAGTAAATCGTTGCCAGATATTTGCAGCAGCGTACACTACTTGTAAAAAAATCGAAAACCAGAGAATAAACTGGTAACGTTTCAATGCAATTTATATTGGGTCTAGGAAAGTATTTTTTGTGAGCTTTGTGTATCTTCTACTGAGAGGTCATTAGACAGCACAACTTCACGTAATGAAAGGAACTAAGAGAGAAATCGGCTAAGGCCATTGTTAAGGAACAATGCCAGTATTCGCCTGGAGCGATTTCGAGAAACCTTGGAAAACCGAAATCAGGATGGTCTAACCCGGGAATCAAAGCCAGGTCCTACTGAATGCGAGTCGAACGTGATACCGTTGCGCCACCTCGCTCGGTCCTAGAGTACTAAACGTATGCCTAAAATGTCGTTAAAATAGTGTATGAGATAATAATAAGCGAAAATATATCAGTATGACTATACCTTCCAAGTCCTGGCGTGGTGGAGCAGTGTTAAAACAGTCGCCTCGTATTCGGAAGGACCCGGTTTCGATCCCCAGCTCCAGACATCCTGATTCCTGTTTTCCAGGTTTTTCCAAATCACTCCAGCCGAATGCTGATATGATTCTTCAATGCAGGGTCTGGTCGATTTCTATCCCCTTTCCTCGTGTATCTGTACCAAGGCCTTGTTCTGTTCAAGACTACGTAAAAGTGACAATATAAAGATAGAAAGTCAAACAACTTCCTCAATTTTCTCGAAAATAAACGTGTTTTACGAATGTGTAATATTATGAATGTAAGTATGTTTACATACAGCAAAGTCAGTATTGACAAGATGATCGCATAGTAAATAAATGCGTGAATAACCATGCGACGTGATGCTAACTATGCAATCACCTGTAGGTGATTTAAAAAGCAAAAAGACATGTTCGGAAGACATGCGTGCACAGAACTAAATAACTGACGTGAAATTAATTAGCCAATTTTGCAGTTACTCGCTTGTTATCTTTATTATTTTGTGAAAATTTTCAGATGCGTTTACTTTGCAAAAGAATTACAGCGTCACTCAACTCTGAGTTTTAAGATAAAAGCAGTTATTAACAAACTTGAATCGAACTCCATAAGTGGTTTTGTCCTAGCTCGACTGGTTCAACTGGACTGAGGTCGAGGGATCATTTATTTAGTTATTTATTTATTTTTAGTTTTTTTCCGCATTCCACGTGAATGTTGTTTTATTCACAATGTTTTTTGCGTCTAACCGCACTTGTTATGTTAATATTCAGATTAGTATTTCTATGTGCAGGGAGTAAATTAATATATACCTATTTATATGTGTTTGTGTAGATACAAACATTGCATCTGCTACAAATTACTAATATGAAAGTAATTTACCGGTTTTAAACTCTAACCTTTAGGAATAAGGTAACTTCATATATATATATATTTTAGTAAACACCGCGTGCATCATTGTCAGTCACGTTGGAGACGGAATAAGTAAAGCGGTCCCGTGTTTAAAAGGCATAAGAAAAATAAATGTTTTAATGTGTTTGAAATATAGTTTTTTTGGTTAAATTATTATTACCGTAAAATGGGGTGAGATTATGCCAAGTGTGGTAAGATTGTGAGGACCTACACTCTAAAAAATACTTTGTAAATTTACCAGACTTGCGTATGGGAGCGCTTAGAAAGCAGCTATGGTAGAATAGTTACTCAGACATCCATGGTAGCACTCTAAACCTTTTTTTATAAAACAGTCAAATGTATACTAAAGTTACCAGACTTGTATTGCAACAACTGTAAAAGTTTGCATATTTACAAGACGGAAGTATGGTAACTATCCCATACTGCGTCTGGGATAATAACTTCCTAAACATTTTAGAAAGTGTCTTTACAGTGTAATTATAAACATAAAATAATACTTACTTTAATACGCTTGTGTTCTTTTCGGTATAAACCAATAGATTTGATTTACTCTCTATGACAAAGTACTTACGTTTTTTTTTAATATCTGTAATAATATACATAGAAAATTAAATTGCCACAATCTCACCCCGTTTTACGGTAATTATTTTATATGTATAATATACATACTTTTTAAACTATCAAACTTCATTTTTAATGTACCTTTGTCTGTGAACATTATACATTAACGGGAAATTCAGGAGCCATTCCATATTGATGTAGGAATTACGGGCAGAAATTTTGACGAGGATCATATTACAATTGCGATGATGCTTGCACTTTTCGTACACTGTACAGTCGTAGCAGCGTTTGATGTAACCGTCGCCCGTGTAATGGTAAGGAAGCTAGAATATAAGTATTTGTTTGCACTCCCTGAGACTGTCTATTCAAAATTTCTAGCTCAAACGCTTCTCGGTTGACCAGGTCCTCCTAACTTCAGAAACATGCCAGTCTCTCATAGTCGCTGTGGGACGTTCCCGGACGTTTACTGATAAGCTAGCGGGCTGGATGTATTAGACAGTACAAGCGTACATCTTTATTTCCGTTTCCTCTCGGTTCTCTGTACACCAACACGTTCTTCCTCTCCAAATTAGTGTAATATTCCACGTTCCTCTTACGCAATAGCTTGCGGCAAAGGATTCCAATTAAGGTATGCAGCACATAATTGGGTTTAATGTCTAAACAAGAAAAAAACTCTGCATATCAATCTACAAATGGGCTTAACCGGCTTTACAATTTGCTGCTTCTGTTCAGCAGCTAATTCTGAGCGAACTCAACAAAATTACACAATAATAAACACTGGTATCAAGAGAATAACTTAATATTCTTAGTTCCACTGAGTCGATGTGGCCGCGGTGGCCAAATGGAAGCCGATCTCCCGTGGCTCAATTGGTTGAGCGGCCGGCTTTGGTGCGGGGGGGTTCTGGGTTCTATTCCCAGGTCTGGCTGGGTGTAAATTTGTGTTTGTCCATTGGGTCTCAAAAATTGTCACTATACAAATTGTCTCACGAAAAGTACTGGGGTCACTCAAATTAAGTCACATTAAAGGGGGGACTGTTTGGTGCAGTGATGATGCGGAAGCTTTCGCATCGCCACTGCACCAAACGATATTGAAAAAAAAAAAAAAAAAAAAAAAAAAAAAAACAATGGTTGGACCACTCGTCTCCCACCGAGGTGATCCGGATTCGATTCCCGGCGGGGTTGGTCCCCGAATTTTTGCATATTGGCATAACGTTGATCAGCGGGTTTTCTCGGGAATCTCCCGTTTAACCCCTCTCTTCTGACGCTGCTCCATATTCGCATCATGTCACCCCTCACCAGCGCTAAAGACGTCGATGTTGAGTACTGACCAAAATCTCTCACTCACACTTCTGGCTACTTGCCTGAGAATATTTAGTTCGTATCTTACCACATCGCACAGCTCACACACGAGTGAAGCAAGGTATCGGCTATAAAATATAGGAGACAGCTTACTCCTAGTCGGCGTTCTCGTAGACGTCTTGTGTTTCGGATGTTTCTGGTATGTCAACTGGGCTAGAGAAGGCACCTCGACGTAGTGATCCCTGTCATACATAAAACCTCGCCTCCCAAGGTAAAACATGGGCCAAAAATGCGCTGGTGTGACGTGCAGCGCCGCCCGAAAACCCTGATTCATGGCCTTCTGGTGCCTTGACATCTGGATCCCGCCAGGGTTACTTGAGTTCATAACGTCAGGTTTTATGTTCCTGCGCCAGAAATTAAGCCAGGAATATCGTGCAATGACACACACCTGGAGTAGTAGGCTGCGGTAGATTCGAGGTAGGGCAGCTACAATAAGGAGAAGAGTGTGGAGGAGCTCAACAATGTGCGTCCAATTTTGCATGCCCAATTCAAATAAACAACCCGTTGACTTTACCACAAAGGTGATATTTTCCGGTAGGATAGGATATAAGTGTCTTCATCGCTACCCTTAAAGAGGATTTACAACGATATGTCGCTTCCCCTGTCATCCGTCCGTCCGTCAAATTTTTGGCTTGTTCCGTCCGTCAAATGCTAGCGATTTACAATAACACGTCATCCGTTCGTTGTTATTCCTTTAATTTGCAATGCTACCAATGTACAAACAAAAAACTTCTAGAGCTTATAAAATATTCTCTAGCTGCTAATAATTGCAACCCCTGTTTGTTTGGTGTTTTAATTTTTATCGAATGCCAAAATTATGTGCATGGCATTTTAATAATGAATTTACGACGCCAACTAACAAAAATAAAAGTATATCACAGCCTTCTTATTAAAATAAAAACGTTTAAACGATCGTCGCCATCTTTAGAAGGCTGTGATTTCACCTGTCCGTCCGCAAAAAGTTAAAGCTTGGCAAGCTTTCGACGGACGGACGGATAGAATTACTCCTGATTGGCTGGAAGTCACGTGATCGACGGACGGATGACGGACGGACGGGCGCGACGGATCGTTGTAAATCCCCCTCTAGGCTTCTGGCACAATTCATGATCTTAGTTGGTGGTACTGTTGTTGTTTCTGGTTGGTGTTGGCGAGAGTTGAAAGACAGATTTCCAAAAACGGGATGGCAAAACTACCTTCTGGTGTTTGGAGTTGGCATTGCAGTGGCTGGTGTTGGCCATGAAAGCATTTCAACTCTCATATCGTGTGGTAGTTGTTGGTGTTGTAGTTAAGTTCAAAATGTTGAACATGAAGTAGAAAGTACCAACAAATCAAATTGCAGTAAAAATAATATGGACGGGTTATATTTACTGCTAACATAAAGACGTAATTAAGCCTCACTTTAATTCAAAGTAACTTATCTCAAAAATCAAGCATAACCCTGAAGTCCGGGTCCGAAAAGTATTATCAACTTTAATTATTTCAGTAGACTATGATTCCATTCATTGACTGAAAAACTCTAAACTATCTAGTTAATTTAGTTCAAATCCATTTTATTTCTTATGCACAATAAGAAAAAAATTGCTGCGCAGAGATTTTACTTAGAATAAATAAGAAGTTAGCTACATACAAAAAAAATACCAAACCAAATAAACACAGAGTACCGTGATAAACAACCGTCTCTTGTGCCAACCTACGATTCGCACACCTACAATTCCCCACCAACAACACCAAAGCAATTGCCAATCGTGCCAGAGGCCGTACTTCAGTACAACCCGATAAAACGTTTTGTTGCAGTATCTGGATAAAGGTCAGTCGCAATAAAACTACTTTTGTTTTTACGCCTTTATTTCGTAATGTGCCACCAAACACTACTAAACTAAGGTAAAGCATATTTACTAATTGTAATTTGTTTGCTGTATGTTTGATCTTAGCAACAATTATCCAGCATGCAAAGCCGTATTGCAACCAGCACAGGTTTACATCCTGGTGCATGAAGTGTTGCCTACCCTCTAAACCATACTACTACAGAACTGAACATTTTGGTGAGTTTTACACGAATACGCTGAGTCAAAAAGATTTGCAATTACGGCTAATTACAGCGTTGTTCTCAATAAGCAATAATCCTACGGCATCAAACATCGCTTAGAGTAAACGTTTTGTTTGCAATAATGTGGTACACACGATTTATAGTACAGATGGGTAGCTACAACCTACCATTCCTTATTTTACCCAAAATCACGGATTAATATATTCGTTATCCGGCATTTGTGAAGAATGCGCAGTCAGGTAGCTGTTTTAAAAAGCTCTACAAAGATCGTATAACAAGCGTGCGAATGAATGTATTTGGAACAATTAAAGTTACATGAATGTATTTTTAGCTACGTAAGTCAGTCGATTAAGTGCTGACCACATCGCAGTATAACGTTCAAGTTGCGTTGAAAATTCTGTAAGTTCAAAAATCTCAAATACTTATTGTTAGAGCACCTGATTTTTGGTGAAAAAAAATTTGCACCAACTTGTTCAATTTCCTTACTTTAATATATGCAGCTCTGCACTGTAAAAATTGTTCTCCGTCGATTTAAGGAATTTCCGGTAAAAATGTCTCCAGATTCCTCCGTGAATTCACGGAAACTTAGTTCTTCATCCAACAGAAGTTTCCGTAAAACAGTTTCATCACAAGGAACTGAGCCATATTTACATCTCTATAATGCTACAATTACATTTCTACAGATTTGCAGATTTACCAGTGATATTATTAAAATATATCCGTAATATTTACATCTGTCTAACCCATAAATTTTCGATTTTTTCCGTGCAAGTGTCCGCAGCAGAGTTATGGATATATTACGTATGATTCCGAAGTGTATATTTACTATAGACATTTCCGTATTTTATTTTTACGGACACTAGTTCCATTTATTAATGGTACATTTGCGTTAAAATTTATAACAGTGTACATGAGAGTATTTCAAGTGGTACCGAATGCCAGTGGAATTCTTAGTATGTTACTAAGGTGTACTAAACAACAGTTGCTAAAAACTCTCACAAACATTAGGTGGCACTGTTAAAAATAATTTTCGTTGTTTTACGGAGAAGTGCTGGTAAAAAATTCTCCTAAAGTGTCCGTTAATTTACGGAAGGCAACTAACTTCGCTCATGGAAACTCGCATATTTAGGTGACATCTTTAGGATGCAGGCGCAATAATGCGTTCGGTTATTTATTTAGCTTCTTCTCGCAGTTTTACATACGTTTAATAAATGAAACATAATTATGTATAACAATGTTACAAAATAATGTTTCCGTTAATTAAATAGACGTTTCCGTAAAATTGCCCGTAAATTCACGGAAATTTTTAACGGTGTGCCTCAAGATCAGTGATTGGACATTTTTAATTCTCAGCGTATAGGAGTTCTACCCGCAAATAACAGACGGGTGGTATCACAGTAACCTTATTCTCATTGGTACAGTCAATGAGTTACGCTAGTGTAGAACACCCGGTACACACTATCCTAATTCTCTACTCAATTACTTACATAATTCTGTTCATCAATTTCGATTGTGATTCTATACCAAAATTATATAGCAAACCTTCTGTGTTGTTTACACACTATCTTAGTTTACTAACATGTTTCGGTACATAAAGAAGAAAAATATATTTGTGATGTTGGTGCCTATTTTCCATAAAGTGTAACAGTAAAATTCCCGAAAAATATTTCACAGTACAATACATAGGAAACTCCGATGGTCGTTTGTTCAGTACAAAACAAAGAAATTTATTTCTACTCAAATTGTATTGGCAACCCTATTTGCATACTTCACATGCGCGATGGTTGAAACTGTGCATTGCTCATGCGCGTAAACATACACTACGATGAAAAAATAAGACGTGCTCTATCTGTGAAATTAGGTATGAAATGCTGTCTGAAACCAGCTTAGTTGCGGTACACACTAGCGCAGTGCTACTTGCACTGAATTTGGTACGGAATTCTATACTGAATTATGGGTTCTGTGTACCGGGCTTAAGGAAACGCTATGAATAACCATATGAAGCAGAGTTGCACATGTGAGCATAGGCTAACTGGAACAAAATGTTGCAAAATTATTTTTCACCAAACATCAGTCCTACTTATTGTTCCTGAAAATACCTCTACATATGTGCTATAATACATAATAACAACAGGTTACATTACAGTTTATTTTATTTACATACGGTAAGTCAAAAAATATATTTGTTCTGAGAAATTCTAAGTCTCTAGATTTGTTCAAAATGTATTTTTATTTTTCATCCGACAGAACATAAACTTCATACATACGAAAAACGAATGATGTGTGGTTCTTCGGTGGACGTCAGTTTTACACCAGTCCTGATGTTTTTACGTAGCGGTACAAGCCGTGTTAGTGCCAGGTTGAAAAAAACTTCCTGTGTTTGCCGAACTAGCTTTCCTGCTTCATACTAGCGTGCGTGGGGAATACTGTAGCTGCACTGGAGAACCTGAAATATCCCTTGTTTTATTCAGCAGTGGGAACCGTGGTAAAGAGCAAGAACACATTATCTCCCGCATTCAGCCTCGTGCGCGCGATCTTTCTTTGTTTCCCCACGGTATAGGCGAAGATTTTGCCGCGAGGAGGAACCCCATTGTAACGGCTCCTTATAAGTGCAACTTCCAATTAGCGTGCGCGCTGTATATTCGACCATCCTAATACTCTCTGTTTAATTAAAGCTTGCCGTAATATACGATGTTGAAAATGCCGTTTTATTGTGCTTCGAGAGATATGTATCTTGCTTAAACTACGTGTATGGTAGTTAGCGAAATGATCGCTTTAGAACTGAAAACAAATAGTTTGTGATATTTTCTTTTAAACGCTATTTTCGAATATATAGGTATAAAATTTTTACCACTGGTATTGAGATCCTTTTTTTCCTTGCGCGCAAATATGGTACGTATTTAATAGTGCGCTATTGAAGTAAAGAACACCTTTAAAAAAAATTTAAACAAGCAAATTTAAAGGGGTTGTACTGATCCCCATGTTTTATTAAGACATACATTTAAAGCGTATAGCTTAAGAAATACACATACTATTTACAGAGAACACGTTTTCTTTACAGTAGAGAAAAAATATTTGAGGCTGTTTAACTCTATTGCGAAGAAGATCTTGAAAAACAAAGTATATCTAAGATGTTATTTTTTTTTTCCTTAAAATTTTTATACTAATCATATTTTCAGTTTAGAGAAGATATTTCTCACATAAGTTTGTCATAAAGAGTTACAAATTAGTTTACAATAAAGAATGCTGCTGAATTTCATTAATGGGAACTGTTCTAATTTATTATTTTTTTGAAAAGTTTTTGTATGCAGTTGTTGAAATTAATTTATTATTTTTTTAAATATATTAACAACATTATTCATGTTTTCTTTTTCATGTCTACTTAAATTTTTTGAAGTTAACTAGAATGACTGCTTTATTTCATGTAAATATATTGAAATAATTGCCGTCCCAGCTGAAACTAGTTGATTGTTATGATAAAAATACAAAATGTGTTCAAGTAATAAGATACGAAAATATCAAACCGATAGGGAGTCAGCTAGCCCTATCTAGCGATTTCTACCTTGATGCTTACCGAACGAACTGGGACCAGATTTCTGTGATGCCAACACCAGAAAATAATGCAGTGGTGCCAACTGCAGAAAATTATGCAGTGGTGAGCAAACTCCAAATTATGTAACGCAGAACAGGTATGAATTGTGATAGTTACCATCACGCAGTATAGGACATCCAAATATCCACAGTAAATTCTCCAATAAAAGAAAATGTTGATCTCACAACGTTGCATAGGTTCAGAACACAGGAAAATTCAGAACGGAGTGTGTTGATTTTGTGTGGTGTTATCTTATGAATAAACAAGTCGAAATGTGTCCACAATTTTCCCGTAAAATGAACGTGCGGGATGTTATTCTACCCTGAAAATCGAAATTAAAATTACATATATTTAAATAAAATTATGAAATGCTTGGTATTTCTGTGTTTTTACACTGTTCAGGGTATAGTAGTTTGTTGTTTAATATTATGTGGTATTACAATAATATTTTAAGTACTTACATTTTATAGGCGATTTTCAGGGTAGCATAACTTCCACTATAATTCCTCTTACGGATCAACCGAAAACACATTTTTCGGCTATTTTTTTTCAAAAGCTTTTACCACGGATAATTGACATATTTCGTTCTGACTCACTCTGTGTGTGTGTGTGTGTGTGTGTGTGTGTGTGTGTGTGTAAGTAACTCTGTATATATATATATATATATATATATATATATATATTAATACATATATATGCACACGTGCGTGCGCGCAAGCACACACACGCACACAGTTCGTACTGTATATTTTTCCTTTATTTTTTCTACGTGTTTTAATGAAACAAAGTGTTTCAATTGGCTGTCACTGACCCTCAGTTACTCCAGAAGTAATGAAGTAATGGGGCGCTCAGAGGGCTGGGCTAGGACAATCAACAATTGGCAGCGCGCGCTTCATTCATCTATTCAACGATGGCCACTGTGGGATATCAATTGTCTCGGCTGGTGTGAATAGAGAAAGGGACCGACTGGGAGAGACACTGGTGGACGGCGATAATGGAAGACACTTGTACCGCATCCTTCTCTCTGCATGCATACAGACTCTGCCAGGATCGATATCTGGGGGCATCGCTCATCCTCAGGGCATGGGATCCATTCTACAGAGGACGAAACGTTGGATGCGCACCGCAGAGCTATAGTACTGGGCTCAGCTCTGCGAGCCTCGCTTGGGGAATGTTTGTTGTACGAGCAGGCCTAGTTGGTAAGTGGGCTTTACGTCTCGTCGACAGCGATGTCATTAGAGACGGTGACTGACACACAACTTGGTACAATGACAGGAGCTCGTAGAGAAGTCGACCAATGCCTATGTTGAGGATCCAACGCAGCATTAGCCTGGAGCGATTTCGGGTAACCATGGAAAACCGAAATCAGGATGGCCGGAAACGGGTATCGAACCCGGGTTCTCCCGAATGCGAGTACAACGTGTAACCATTGCACCACCTCGCTCGATACTGATACTGTGGTAGACGACATTTGCGAGGTACATATTCTCCCGACAACCTCCATCCTGATTTCGTACAACACCTGCAGGCCTGCCTTGAATAAAAAAAGAACCTCTACGAGAATTGTGATGGCAGTCTGCTGAGACAGTTCAGTTAAGTCAGTAGCTGCGAAATGCTAACAAGAACATCAACGACTCTCCCCACCCTCGCTGAACACTCTCTGAAACATAGCGCAAAGTATCGTAGTATATATGTCTTCCTCGAGCCTCCATCGAGTCACCAAGAAGTTCTCGTCTATCCCTGAGACGTGCTGCCCATCGCTGACAACCACAACTCATTAATCCAGCCTCCGTACGTATGTAATCAGTGAGAACATGTCTCTCTGATTCCCCCGGTGGCAGAAAGAATCATCAGTAATACATAATCATACTCTGGCCCTGAAAGACTCTTGCAATTTGGAGTATGCCTAAATAATTTAGTGAACTAATGTGCACACACGCCACTGCAGTGCTATGTGATAAGTTAACAAAAAAAGTGAACCTACTAAACCAATAAATGAAGAACAAGCCTAATTGGCTGTAGTTAACACGCACATAATAACAAAACAAGAAAAAATTGTAAGAGGAACTGTGCCAAGTCACAGAAAAAACAAAGCGAAAATTAAAAGTTTAAAACAATTTTGTTTCGAATAACTTCAGTGAATTTTGACATTTAGCTTTTTTTTTTTGTTAATTATTGTTATTCACAGTGACAGACGAAATTTGCTGACCATGCTGTGGAATCGACATCCCTGTTTCTTTTTAGAACTCAAATATGTTTAATCAATCATTCACAGCAGCAGTTACTGAAGTCAACGAAACAGATAATTATGAGCAATTAAGGAACCCGCGGTTGGCGGAGAAACTAGAGCACAACCCCCCCCCCCCCCCCCC
>PNEQ01116531.1:0-12209 GCA_003012365.1 Medauroidea extradentata | reverse complement strand
AAATCTCTTCACTATGACCAATTAACCAACCGCGCCCTTCCAACATAACACAAAAAATGTTAACTGTGCAGGATCGTGTAGTTATCAAACCGTGCAAACTAAACGAAAAGAAAATCGAATAAAGTATCTCATTTAACCGAAAACCCTCACTTATCGTTAGTCTCTAGACGACTGTAATGTAGGGCCTACATCTGGCTACAGTCAAGCCTCAAACTTAATGTGCAAAGGGACTTTCAGAAGGTGTTTAATAGCATTGTGTTTGACGTTATCCCAGTTTGACACCGAAGAAGAAAATGTCTCTTCACGAGTGCAAGCTTATTTCTCAGATGGTCATTCTTTGACATTTAATACAAATATCTCAACACAAAACGAATGTGTCATTTATTGAGAATGATATACTAAACGCCAATTATTATTTACAGTTTACGGAAGTCTATACGTAACGACAATCATCATACTTATGTTTTCATTTACCGTTGATTAATTTCTTCACTGTATAGGACTCTAATTCTGAACATTTTTTTTGTAATGTGATATTAATATAATTGAATGTCAAATTATGAAAATTCTATAAATGATTAAAATCCTTCTAATAAAAACTCAATCCGAGGTATGGCTGAAGACAGTCCGTAAGTTTCGTAAACTAAAATAAAAAATATAAACCTATAACTATGTTACATCAAACATTTAAAAAAATAATTATAATCCAAACTTCAGGGACAAGCACATGTGTTCTTCGTGTCATTAAAGTTGTGTCGACTAATCTTTTGCCTTTGTGACATAGTCGTACCATCCTGTCTTATGTGTAACCATGTCTTTATCTGAGTGTGTGTTTACTTACGCCCTAAACATTAAAAACACTTTCTTTGCAACAACACGAACTTTGCTCGAATATGATCCCCTGCAATACAGTTTTGCCGTAAAGAACATGATTATTTAAAGTGTACATTAATAAATTTACTTTAAGTTTTGTAGATTTCTTCAACATAAAGATTTTCTTAAAAATTCTACAACTAACCTTACCGAAAATTTGATTTAACTCTTTAATAGTAACAAAATTATTTGTTAAGATTACTTTTCCATTTAATTTTTTTTTATTTGTTAAGATTACTTTTACATTTAAAAATTTTTTTCTTTGTGTCAAAGCTACTTTGCAGTAGCTCATATTCAATAAAATTTGGTTTTATGTCAAAGGAAATGTTTAGATTGAAGGGTTTTTTATCTATACACACGCATGGTGACTTATCTAGTGATTACGCTGACTGTTACTGATAAACAGCAAGTCTCGGGTGCTAAAACCCACGTTTCAACCTCCGTCGTAACATTTTTTTTTTAATTCAGAATGAAACACTGCATAAAGTGATGCAAAACTTAAGCTGTGCGAAACAAATGTTATCATTTTATGTTTTGTGGAAGCTATAAAACGGTAAAGCCATACAAAAAAATTTATTTGCTTCCTCAAAATAATTCTTAAGTCTTTTTCTTGGTGTGGTGCGTGCCATGATATTTGAGGTATTATCTTCAACTCTAGTTTATTTTCCAAATGTTTTGTGTTTTGTTGCAAGGTTTCTAAGGCTATAACAGTAATATGCATTGCTGGCTTATAACTATCTCTGCGTTAAACTCTTACAGTTATGATAAATCACAAACAAAATTGAAAATTATCGAATTTTAAGAGATTTCGTAACTAAAAAACAGGACAGGACCCGAGATACAGATTCAAGATTTCGCGTCCGTATTTCATAGAAGAAACTTAAAAAAAATTAACCCCCCACTTGTCTGCAAATTGCAAAACTTCGATTTCATAATACGTTTGTCTGCTTAAAAGTCCGATATGTTGTGGTAGTCTGAGCATTTGTATTGACGTCATTTAAGTAATCCCTACTTACATGCCTTGCAAGCAGCACAAAACACGACAGATATTAAATTTCACACAGTAAAAACAAATATTTCCTGTTTTAAAATGAATATAAATGTGTTTAAACAAGCTTCGGTTATTTTAGAATGTTATACGATGTAACATAAAGAACGTACGTAAATTATTTAAACTACAATCGAATCTGCAGTCACATACAATTTTAAGGAGCGTATAAAAAGAGGTATTAACTTATATATCCATCGAATTTTATTTTGGTGTGAATGTTCATTTTTACAGTGGTAGTTTCACAACAGACTACAAAGTTTCTGCTAACGTATTCCAATAATTTTGATTTATAATTTTTAATTCTGGTAAACAGTAGTTGGCAATCATGCAAACTAGGTAACATTTAATGAAAATCTATGTTGATTTTCTTTCTCTACCCACCATAGTTTAAAAGAGCTGCAAAAGTTTCATGGTAACGCAAATGAGGCGCCCTTCTTAGTGGCCGCGATGAAACCATTTCTCTTCTAGCAGGTAGGATAATGGCACACTTTTTCAGCGAGTACTCGCTTGTGGCTAGAGAACCTCCTGTAACTTGTCACTAATACAGCATATCTTATCTCTCTGGTGCGAGTCAACGACGGAACTTGGGGAAACTTTAACTGCCACCTAACCTACCCTTCTACTCGAGCAGCGCATAAATTTGCCACTCCTCTCGTTTCATGACAGCCCCACGTTACCTCTAAGGTGAGCAAGCAGGGTTTTTTTTCTTAAGTTGGGTGACTTAGAAGATGTATTTTGCACGTTCAAGCCATAGAAGCGCAAGGGTGATACTGTAAGCGTAGCTTGCCTCTCACTAGCCTCTAGACGCAAGTTATTGAACTGACGTGCAGTCTTCTCGCCGATAGCTTTCTTCTATGAGAATGTCAGCAGTTGCCCTATTTTATGGCGTGATATTAAAGATAAAGGCGTATTATACACATCTACCTATTTTTTTTAAGATCTGCGCTAGGATTTACGTACCTAAAATGGCCCAAAAAACACCAACTAACGCCATTTTCGCCGCAAAAAAATAAATAATACTCGAAGATTTCTGGAGGGTCTGACATTGTATGAACGCGTGGAATGTTTTTAGGATGATGTTTCTAAACTGACATCACTCACGCTCGTCGATAAGTTTTCTAACATAACCCCTTGCGCCGAAACCTTGCACACCGCGGAGAAATTATGCCAGGCAACACCACGGCCACGGGTCGCTATTTAAGCAGGTTTTTTTTTTTCGAGTTTTATTATAATATATATATGGCAGATTTACGATTTTCTAAGAAGCCTAGTGTTTTTTTATTTAATTTTGTTATACGAATCCTAATTTTTTTTTCAGGATAATATTTAATAATTTTGGCTAATTATTGACAGATATAATTTTTTATTAAAGTTGACAATTAGTCAAAGTTATAAAAATTTTTGCTTCGAAAAACATTTGCTACAAAGTTAAAATAATTGTCAACGTATATGTATGTGACGATTTTACGTAATCTGCTCCCTTTTAGAATTTTAAAAATTATATTCGCAAAAACACCGTAACGCCACGCCCGGTAGTTTAACAGTGACATTGAAAATATTTTTTTAACACTGTAGTTTTCGTAAGAATTTTTACACTGTTTTGTCACAAATATATCATAATTAGCACCTCGTTTTTTGTAGCAATCAACCTCATAGAAGTATTGCCAACTTAGTCGTGCAAACAGGTCAAAAGTAAACAGAACATAATAATATATATATATTTATTTATTTATTTACGATCGAAGGGTGCAACGTTTTGCAAAACTCCTACACAGAATTTTGCATCGTATAACTGATCTCAGTCTTGAATTTTTTTTAAAAATCGTTTCGTAAAAAAAGTTGTGAACTTTTGCACCAGTGTGGTCTTAAGACCACAGGTTTCTATTTGTGCTATTTTAGTAAGTTTAAAAATCCTGTAAGAAAGCAGGTGTTTTAAAACCGTTACTTATTAATGTAGGAAAATGTTTATACTACTTTGCAAAATTTTTTCATAAATTATGTTTTCATAATGTTGGCTCATTATTGATTTTAAAATTTTCAATAAAGTTTATAACTAGTCAAAAATATGGACACTTTTGTATTGAAAAAATTAGGTTACATAGTACAAAGAATTTCCAATATTTCTATGTCGGTTTTGCTATATCTGCTCCCTATCAGGATTTTAAAAAATTAAACTCGCAAAGACAGCAAATATAGGAACCAGTCAGTGGCCTTAAGCGTACCGCCTAGCTAGACAGCCACGCGCTGTACAGACCTTAGAAAAAACTTGTTTATTTAAAAGTCACTACACGGACCTACATAGCGTCTGTTTACGAACAGAGTTTAAGAGTCGTTACTCGCTCGAAGACAATTTTCCAAGTTTCTATTCCAATTTATTCCGTGTGATCAAGGACAGAGTGAATGAAAAACTCGGCGTTCTAAAGTCTTTTTAGCGTGTTAAATTTTCTGAAAGGAACTTGGAAGATATATTCAGGCATGCTTTAGAAATGTGTTTTTATTATCCACCTATAAAAGTGAATGGTCGCCTTAAAATCACGTTCAGGTAAGTCGCAGACATCTGAACGACAGATCACTTTTGTAAAGGAAGGTCTCCTTTAAATTTCATTCATTCTTCTTAACGTTCTTAAGAACAGTTTTTATTTCTTTGGGCGCGTATAAATTCCCCAACAAACATTCACGCGTGTTGTATTTTCTCGGAAACTGACAAATGTTCTTGAAAATACATATTGCAAGAAATTATGTTTTAATCCTGATTTTTCAGTTTTAAGTGAACTAATAATCAAAAATAAAGTAAAAATATATGTATCAATGTTACGTACATTCCCTAAGAGGATTACAAATTACAAATGTAGCGTCATAACTAGATATGTTGGCAACAGTTTTCTGTAATTGTACAGCGTTGTCTCCGCTTTGAATTTTGTATAATCGGAACACAAAGAACGCGGACGAGTCTGGGAGCATGCTGGTACAACGGCCGGCTATTGTCACAGCCAGAGACATGCAAACTTCGCTTGCTTCGCTTGATTATTTGGCGATACGCTAGAACTCACCCTAACACGTTCCGTGGCGTTACTGTTTCTGAGTCTTCGTTTCTTCATACGTCCGTATAACAGGGTAGTGACCGTTTTACAGTTGGCCTTAAATCATTGGTTGAAAAAGTCCTTCAGGCGCGCCATACGAACTGTCGACCTAATGCAGATGTCTTGTCATAGCCGTCTAAGTAGAAGACACAAGCAGCCAACTTTCGTTGTGGCACCACTTGGCCAGGTCTCCGCTGTCTTCCAAGTCAACGGATTTTCCTGACTGGTTTGTCTATCCTACATAAAGTCCAATTAGGAAAGCTGTACGGCAAACGAGAGCGAACCTGTGATAATGTGACCTTCAACTGCAGGGTTGCCACATAATCGAATTCTGCGACTTTCGATGTGGCGACATACTGTTAGAGCTTAGCTGTCTTCCATGGCAATGGCGTTTCCTGATTAATCTGTCTGTCGGTCCTACACAAAGCCCAGTCAGGGAAAGCTGGACCGTAGAAGAACCTGTGGTTATCTGACCATCTGCAAGGTTGCCACATCAAAGGTGACTGCCTTCTACTAGAGACGGTTAAACTCCTTCTCACCACTAGCGTAATCACCTCTAAGGGCAACGCGCTAAACTAAAGCCAGCCTTCCCCTCAAATACTACTACCAGCCAAACAAAAATTAAGTAATATTAAAATGACTTCTCTTTTTCGACATTAATTAAACTGTAAAGTTTATATCAAGGATACGTTTTTCCTGTAAACAAAAATTTCTGCAATTATTCTCCTATTATTCTTTCCCAAAACACCGATCGCGGAAACGCAATTTGTTTTCATTTTAATTAAGCGTATCTACTTTACGTGATAATAACTAGCTACATTGCATTAATGTAAAATGACTAACAATATTTAAAACATTTAACCACAAACTGGAAATATATTTTTTAATTATTTGGAGGCAGTAAAATCAGTTCTGGAAACACTAATCGCGGAAACGTGTTTTTTTTTTGTTAAACTTATCTATTTTACATGAAAATTACTAACCACGTTGCATTACTGTAAAATAACTAACTACATTGAAAATAATAAACCACAAATTGGAAACTGTTTTTTTTTATTTGGAAACAGTAAAATCAGCTCTGGATAAAATATCACAATGCTGCCAAAATTTTAAAAAGTTGTAAATAGTTTTAGCACCTAAAAATACCTGGTTTTTATGTAGTTAAAACCGTTACAAACTGTGATTGCCACAAATTTTAATGTTTACTCAAACACCTCCTGAAATCGAACTCTGCACAGATACTTGAAACCCATTTGGTGAAGTTTTACGTGGTCAGAGTACACCCGCCTCACCCTTCCCTCTACAGACCGGGTATCGTCATTTACATTAACTCGACGGGACGCAGGTGTAACCTCGCAGAGCCCACATCCCCAGTTTCGTGTAAAAATTCCTGCGGCTGAGTCCTGCTCGGCTAATGAAAATTTATGTTCTTTTTAATGCCTCTCTCTTAATGCCTGGGCAGGCCGTTTGGACGGAGATGGGTACAAATGAAGCACCCTTCCTGGATGTCTCAAAGATGGTGGTTAATCATTCTTCTTACAACAACCAGCTAAACTAACTATAAAGTTTCAATCTGGCCTAATTGTTTAGCATATTTCAAACAAACACTTTACACAATAAATAACATACTTTAATTTTTAAAGTATCTTACTATCGAAACCATGTTAATTATTTTTGGGTCTGTGTAGACTGCTGCAGGATGACTTGTAGTCTGTAAAGAATTTAGTAGAAGTCATTTGGCCAGTTTCAAATAACTATATTTAGGTTTAAATGTTCAAGTTGGACTGCCTTTCAAATGGTAGACTAATACGTATTAAACCGAACTTTTATGTTTCTCAATCAGAAATGATATTCTGTGCTATCAGTCAGCATACCGTACTTCAATAAATTCGGATTAAAATTTCATGGTTTCTCGTGTATCTCCATCGTTATGTGTATCTCCATCGTTATGTGTTGAGCTGTGCATATCTCCACTTTATTCCATCAATATTTTTATATATCTAAATAGGATGGGAACTGATGAGTAGTTCGTAAGGTCTAACGTAATAATTTTAAACAGTTTTATAAAATGCAATGCAAAGTATTCAAATGATATAGGTAGACATAGAGACACACTGAAAAAAAGTGACCTTACACCAATTTTTATACATTTCACCTGTAAATCAATGTCATCATGAAAATGTTTAGGTTGGTATCGCCAGCAAAAATAAGATAAAAATTTAATAAGGTTTCTAAATTCATAGTAAATATGTAAGTGTATTATATAAAAGGATAATATAATTAAAATTAACATAAATTTGTTAAAATATATTTAGAACGATAAAAAGCCAAACTGACCAAGATAATCATAATAGTTGTACATTCCAGAATCGACAAAATCAAAACACAACGAACACCTAACAAGATCAAATAATATCACAAAACATATCACTTTAAATGGTCGTATAGCAATAAACTAAAAATATTATAACTGTCTAAAATGTTCTACAATCTTATAATTCAAGCGTTTATTAACCAAATTAATTAAAACAAACCAAAATTTAACACATTAAATGAAATTAAAGTCTTCGCCGTCATGGCAGCTATTAATATAAACATGTAAATAACTAGGTGGCTAATGGTAATGATCAATCTCAACATCTCATGATAAAATTCAAATAACAATGAGTAGTAATTTGTTCAATAATTTGGTTTAGTTTTCTATACTTTTTTTTATTTCCTTTTCTCCAGTATCAACAAACACGTGTAGATGATTTAGTTTGTCCGTGAGTTAAATTTATAAATATCAACATCAATGGAAAAGGCATTATCAAAGCCAGTAACATATTTTAATAATGGTATCAGTATTGTAGTAGCCCCGAGGAAAATCAAGAAAACATATGTTAAAACTAGTATTTCTACAATCCGCGACTTTTCTAATAAGTAACGGAGATTTTTGTCTGCAGTCTAGATGCATATATTACAAGAAGTTTCCTTGAAAGACCTTGAAAGTATGGCGTGCCACAACTTGAAAGATAATACAGTACCATCTCGACGCATTCAATGCATAAGAATTTCTGTTATGCTAAGAATTTTCTGACCAAATAATTGTGAGTAAGTACTGGACAAAAATGAGTTGCATTTATTCGATACCTACTTTTTCAAAACAATAATTAACGATTCGCTTTGTTTCAAGGTCCGCATGGTTTCCGACTCCATAAAACAAAAGAAACTATTACACAGGAGGAATAAGAGAAACTGAAAACTTATACTTTGTTGCAAGAGAAACTGCTTGAACTTCGGCAGATCGTCTCAACAAATTATTAATATTATCAGACATTTCTTGCTTAACATTATACATATTATAATGCACTTGTATAATCTTCCTCGACAGGGGGAAAAATACGACCAATCACAAAAGTTTTCACCTATAAATTTTTTACACAAATATTTAATATCATTACAGAAGGGCGTGTAATTAAGTAGGTCTGTGTGCATACTACTCGAGGAGGTCCAATCAAAATGGAGACATACTCAAACGCGTTTTTCATGCTCTGTCATTCCAGTTAAATATCAGCAGTGCTGAATTTCGAAGCCTTTGAGTTTGAACGATTCCTTAAATTATAATCTTTAAAGATTCATGTTCAGTTTTGAATTCCCCCCAAAGTATCTTCCTTTAATTAGAAAATTTTCTTTGTTTTACCACGACAGACCGAAGACGAAAGATGATTGATGATTTACTTATTTCACTGTACTCGGGCTTTTGTCACACCGACTTTCTTAAACTCTGGCGAAAAGATACCAAAAAAGGACCCTCGTCACCCCCCTCCATCTTCCATGGCCAGGGGAAAAATCTTTCAACTCACCTTATCTTATTTGCCTCAATAAGTTTGGTTCGCAACACAAATTTACCCCATGATACTACTCGCATTTATTCTACTATCAGAAAATCTCTGTGCGAAAAGTTTAGAGACGTTAAAATTATTTTATAACAAAACCACGAGTTTTGAAATTATGTTATTGTATAGACCTAGATATTATCATATCAAAAAATATAAAAATTACAGTTTTTCATTTTTGTAGATTTTGTGGTTTCAAGCCCATATTGTTCCAAAAACAGTTTTTAATTTCTTATTCGAAAGTAAAGCATACTATCGCATAGTGCTGCACAAATAAACGTCCGCTGAAGTACTATATACTCGGCAAAAAAATCTCATAGAATTTTGATGATTAGTTCAGATTTTATTGACGATTTAGCATTCCAGTCGTCCGCTCGACACGGTACCTTTTCATTCCCCTTAACATATTTTCGTGAGCCTAACTTGCTATAGGTTGTTCAGGATAAAGTGAGCACATTTGAAACCCTAATTACTCTCTTTTACTTTCAGGTGGTTATTATAGTTTCCTGCTGATGTTTAACCGACTCCATAAAATGGAGGAGACAATCAATTCGGTTGTATTTTTTATGTTTGTTACGTCAGAACTCCATCACTTATAAACCGAATTATAAAATTATTTTTTTTTTGTTGGAAAGGGGATATTTTCAAGGGGATCCCATTTTAATTGCATTGGCACTGGACCTTGAATTTTTAAGATACACCAGGGAACTCCTCAAAATCGAATAGGAAATGTATAGTGATTAAGATATTGGAAGGTTTATGAGAATCCAAGACTAGGAAGGTACCTAACTATGGTCAAGGACTTTCTGGGCTGACATGGACTGCGAAGGAACAAGGGAGCTACTTAACGACAAATAGCACGAATGTAGAAGGTAGACACCGGAACTCTGTAAAAAAATTAAGAAATAAATTTTTTTTTTTAGCAAAAAATAACGTTGACTTCAAAAAAATCTACTATGAAAATTTGCACTACAATGTAAAAAATAATTTCATTATTTTAGACTACTTAGAATACAATCAATTTATTACGTCAGTAATATACAATTATTGCCCAGCCCCGCAATATACGCCCACCACTGCGCCCCGTGCTGTTCAACGCAGAGCGGCTGCTGTATTTGTGTCGATTAAGAAATGTTTAGTTGCAGTCAACGTTACATTTCATCACCTATGCTACTTCGTTACACGTTTGTTTACATTGGCTGGCACCGACTCCAAAAATAACAATAATTATATTACTGTCCTAATTAATTGATCGCAAATTTACATTTAGTGCTTTTTGAAGTCGGTGTTATTTTTTGTTTAAACATATGTACACAAACACACACACACATCTATATATATAAAAATGAAAGGTGACTGATTGACTGACTGACTGACTGACTGTCTGACTGACATATCAAACTGCAGCCCAAACCACGGGACCTAGAATCGTGAAATTTTTTGTGGGGGTTCCCTTCAGGTCGTAGGCGAGCACTAAGAAGGGATTATTCGAAATTCGACCTCTAAGGGGGTGAAAAGGGGTGAAATGTGTTTCCGACGAAACGTTGATAGAGATCGAACCCGACGGCCTATCATCGTGATTTTCACTTTAATAGGACACTCGTAAAAATGCATATTAGCCAATTTAAGGATTTTTTGAAGTTCAACTTTTAAGGGGCTGAAAAGACGTTAAATGTGTTTCCAATCAACTATCGATATCTATCGAACCCTTCGGGATAGAGAGTTGATATTCACTTCAAAATATTGCTTACGTAAATACCCAAAAAGTAGTTTTAGGTTTTTTTGAAATTCGACCCCCTGGCAGTAAAAAGGGGCAAAATGTGTTTTTAATGAATCGTCTTTATCTTTGAAACACAATTGGCTATCGTCGTGATTTTAACTTTAATTGGTTACTTTTACAAATGTCCTTGGCAGGACTCAAAATCGTTTCGAAATTCTTTATTTAAAGGGGTGGAAATACGTGAAATGTGTTTTCGATTATCCTTCCATATCTATCGAATCAATCGAGATATCGAAGTGCTCTTTGCTTTAAATTGGTGCTTTTGTAAGTATCCCAAGTGCCATTTAAAATATATTTTCTGAATTCGGCCCTAAACTGGTTAAAAATGGGGTAATATGAGTTTTCGACTCACATTCGATATATATCGATCCTATAGTTTTTTATATAGCGACGTGATATTTGTTTAGGATTGATGCTTACTCAAATACCTAAAAAGTAATTTCAGGAATTTTCAAAATTCGCCACCTAAGGACGTGAAAAGGGGTGAAAAGTGGTGAAAAGCGTTTTCAATTAATCGTCGATATATCTTGAACCCAGCGGGCTAATGTTGTGTTTTTTACGTCCACGAGATACCAATAAAGTATTCTAAAACGTGATTCAAGGGTTTTTCGAAATTTACTCTCTTAAGTGGGGAAAAGACCTTGAACGTGTTTTAGTTAAATTCTCGATATCTATCGAACCCGTCGAGATATACAATTAATTTTTGCTTCAGAATGATGATTACAGAAATTATCGCGAAACGGTTTTCAGATTTTTCGAAATTCGATTTCTCAATACTGCGCAGGGGTGATATGTGTTTTTTTTTTTTTTATTGAATGATCGATTTTGATTCGACTGAAGGGGCTAATGTGTGATTTACACTTCAGTTGGATACTTATACAAATGTCTAAGATGTAAGTTTAAAATATTTCGAAATTCGACACCCAAAAGGGTGAAAAAGCACAAAATTTGTTTTCCATCAACCCACGATATCTATCTAACCAGTAGCGATATTGAGGTATTGCTCGCGTCAGAGTGATGCTTATGTAAATATTTTTAAAAAATATGTATAAATTTTTTATAAGAAACGCGATTATTAGGAATAAAACTAAGTTGGTCAATTTTCAAGGCAGACGATCCGAAAAGCAGGAACGAGCAGCGAGAAACAACCTATACAGGAGTTTCACTCTACAGTAACCTATCGAGACGTAGTGTTGTACAACCTCTATGAGCCCAGGACACAGATATTTTATTTCTTTTTTTTTTTTTTTAATAAATTTTATTTTCATGAATTATTTCGACGTTACGTGACGCAGTTGTTTGTTACTCAGGTCTAAATTCCGGAAGGTTCTGGGCTCGATTTCCGTTCAAAGCTGCGTGTGAACGTTCAATTCTGACACACAAAAACTACAAGGCAGATCGAATTAGTGCAATTTACATGTAGTCTTTAAAAGGAGTAAAATTGCAGTTCACTTTCCACTTAGGTTCCTCTACAATATCAGCTAACATATCGTCGGTATACTGCCAAAAGTGATTAAGTCATAAATGCTATTTCGTTTAAAAACAGT
>PNEQ01116530.1:21716-34598 GCA_003012365.1 Medauroidea extradentata | reverse complement strand
AGAGCTCTTGGAAGCACTTGGAGGTGGGGCTCAGTGTTACCAACTGTTGTTCACTCAGCATAGATTCTGTAGGAAAAAGAAAGAAATTTACTCACCAAGCAGACCATTGAACAGTGGATGATGTTTACGTAAGACGCACAGAACACAATTATACACACACGCAGACACACACACAAACACATAGATCGACGAATAATTAGGTATACAATGAAGATCATAGGAGAAATATGACTTCATTATCAAAAAGCTATTTCTAGTGTACATCATTAAACGCTAAAAACAGAAACATAAATGACGTATGAAAGCAAAGCTCCAAGAATATAACATTTCATTCAACACGTTCTAGTTCGTTATGTGGTATTACTGCGTCATGCGAGCAGCCAATGAGCGTCAGTTGTATGCTACAGTAAATATATGTATTCTTGGAGGCTAGCATACGGGTCAGTCAACCCCCGAATTTCTCCTGTCTCTAGACATGACGCAGTTCATCATACAATATCAAAGTTTATTAATTAGCAATATCTTACGTAAATGAAATCAGAATTTTCGTCACGCACACTCGTATTTCACTTCAGCATAAGGACTTTGATAGGACAATTTAATATCAATATGATTGTTTAGGCAGGAGGAGCATGTCTTTTTTTTTTTTTTTTTTTTATTCCAGTTTTGCATCCTCTCCAGATAAATGGAGAGTGAAGGCATTTTGATCAGATATTATAAAGGCCACCTGGCTGACTCGAACTGCATGTAGTGTGCTCGGTGTTAGGTTTTTTTTATCAGGGATCAGTATACCTGCGTCCGCAATGCTTATCTACGAAAAGCAAACACACTTCTGACTACGTATTAATAATATGACATTTCAGTCACCCCACAAATTAGAAACCTTATTTTAAAGCCCTCAAACTTGGCTAAAATCGACTTTTCCAGGCGGCTTTTTCTCACGATTAGCGCCATGAACTTTCCGCGAAAATAATGTTGCCTCAGTTGGTTTCAGCACCTTACGTTGGCACGTGCAGTTCTGCTTCCTGGTCAGTGATTGGACGTTAGAACTGTCACGTGTCTTGGGTTTCTACCCGCAAATCACAGACGTGTGGTGTTGCAGTAATCTTGCTGTGATTGGCAGAGTCAAATGAGAGACGTTACTTCACACAGACATGCTGCCAATAACCATGAAGCAACGCTGCAGAGAATGTAAGTCACTGAAAAATACTGGGGCAAAATTCTTTCCACGAAATGTTCGTGGCCCTTTTCATGATATACCGTAAAACGGGGTGAATAGGATTAAAATATTTAGAACAAAATTTTCAGTGCAATATTTGCTTTACAAACTTTTATTTCTTGACAGGCAGATTAATGCTATTGGCAAATAGTTTGATTGGAACGTAACTTTTAATAATAAAAGTTGTTGGCGAGAAATTTGTTTCAAATTTTGATCCCATTCACCCCACGGTTATCCCATCCACCCCGATTTATGGTACGTACCAAATTCGTTCGAAATTGAGATCTACAGTAACATTGGACGTAACTACAGTGACGGGTTAGGAAAATATAGGGTCGCCACGTAAAGTCCCACGATAAAGAAAGTTACCATGGGAAATCTGCGCGCGCATTTATCTACTTTGGGAATAAAGGCGACATCACAGTACATTCGCCGGCCGACGTGGCTCGTAGCGTGGCATTGATTTTCGCCTCACACTCACAAACGCACTATTCACCAGGCGACCGCCTTAATTAACAACGTGAATGCTGGTACGTCATGAAGTGAGTGACCATTAACAGAGGAATATGTGATTTTAAGGCCTTGTTACGGAGTTTTGCAGTGATTTCGAAAATATTTTTTTATTGCTACCTAATACTCATATCAAAATTTCGCTGAACAGTTTTGACACTTATATGTTATAATTTGTAGCTGAATTTTTTTTGTAGAACTATACTGAATTGTTTTTTTAGATTTCATGACCCAAAGTACCACATTTTTCGTCGTGCACATAAGCAAACATGAAGGAAATTACTTTTTTCTGGCGAATGGTACATTATTTTGAAAAACGCGTCCACAGTATTGTGCATCGTGTGATTGCACATTGACTCAAACTTTTGGTTAAAAAATATTTGAGTTATTGGCACCAGTTTGAAAAAAAACTCGGGAACAAGCCCTTAAGCAGAGAGATGCTAGTTGATATGAAATATTGTTAATGGTTTGTTAGAGGTAAAGTAATCGTCGACATTTACTTGCGATTCGTGGGTTTTATATCTTTGTCGGGCCTATTAGATAACTATTAAATTGCTTTTCAAATAAACATGTCTGAGTTATAACTTCACTTTCACTTACTCCTTCGAAGTAACTTTCTCGCAAACAAATTTGTGGTTTTTGTAAAGAATGCATTTACGAACGAATTTCGAGTATGCTAGTGATGAACAAACAAGTTTTTAAATTTGAAGAAACAGTTCATAATAATTTAAGATACAAATAATAAAATTTGTACTTATTTACCCAAGTGTTTAAGCGGTATGATAATTTAGTATATATATATATATATATATATATATATATATATATATATATATATATATATATATATATATATATATATATATATATATACACACATATATATATTCTTTCCTATTTACTTAAGATAGATCTAATAATCCTTCAATAATTTTCTTAGATTTAGATTAAAAATTTGTTTTGTAACAAACGTTATATAAATACCCACATAAGTACATCATTTGTCTCGTTTTAGGCGTAAAAACTCTACAGAGCTACTCTGTTTATGTGAAGTCTATATTATCGTTGTAAAACCACGTTATCGGCTACGGTAAAGGAAATCAACATACTAACTTAAAATGTATAATGTCGTCGATGTTCCAGATGGTGTAACCTTGCATTAGCTTACTTACGCTAAATCAACAACACAAATGGATTATTAACAGCGATTAGTGATCGGTAGTCCGAAAATATAACACTTCAGACCATGCTAGGTAATTCTTTTCACATTGGTGCAAAAACGTCAAAACTTTTTAACGGAATGCTTTAAAAATTTTGAGTATCAGAACTCAATTCTGCGTGAGAATTTTGCAAATTAATGTACCTTCGCTTGCAAAAAAAATATTTCGCTTGATTCTGGTTTATTATTATAAAAATTGTTTAATGCTTTAGGTGCGGAAATCTGAAAAACCAATAATTTTGTTGCTACCAAAATTATTAGGTACAAATAATGATATATCTGAGACAAAGCAGTATAGGTATTCTTTGATACGAAAATTACGTTGCTCTGAAAACACTGCTGTCAAAATCACTGTTGGTGTATGCATGCAACCCGTATTAATCCCATACAAATCTAGGCTAATTTTGGGTTGGCTATAGCAATAATAGTATTACACATATCAACGTTATCTTCGGGCTTTATCAAAGACACAGCCGTTCTTAATAGAGCTGCGTTCTGAAAAATGAAGTGCAACAAACGGTTACATTAACAATGTAATACTAAAAAAAAAAAAAAAAACTTTCGTAAAAAGCAATCATTCTTTGTACTTACTTGACTTCGACAAACGCAGCGAAAATTAGAACGGCTCTGTCTATTATAAAACGTTAAGATAATGTTGACATGTGTAATACTCTTATTGCTATAGCGAACGTAAAATTAGCCTTGATATATATGGAGGTAATGCGGGTTGCATACATGCGCCTGAAACATCTGACACGGTCTCTTAAGGACGCTGCCTACCTGAGCGTTAGAGGCTCACAAATGACGGAGCTATAAGGGTGACCTTGAAACAATCTTCAAAAATTCCGCATCGGCTCAACGAGCCAAGCGCTGAACTAGCGTGCAAGATTCCCGCCGAACGGTTTTCACTACGGAACACTAAGCGGTGACAATATAATTTTATTGATGGAAAGTCTGCAACTAAGTTCAATGCACGCCAATATCTGAGTTTCACGTACATACAGTTAGTACATTAGTTAATATTGCAGTTTAAAAAGGCGGTTTTTACCATGTTAAGGGCTTGTAAAGAGTGTTTCAAATAAGCGTGGCGTCTTAATAATGAGGTTTCAATCTTGTCTGAAGTGTGTTTTCACAGTGGGGACGCGTGAAAATATTCGTAGAAAAAAAAAAAAAACAACAATTCACTAACACACTGCAGCGAATTTAAAGCGTGAGGTAAGTGGCCGCCTTAAACTACGAAAGCACAAATCAACACGTTGTTGATTACTGCAAAACGGGAACTTGCGTTGCGTGTATTCACTTGCATTGTCTAAATAAAATAAACTTTCATGATATTTAATCGAAATTTACTGCAGCAAGTATTATAACTTCTTGTATTTACTAAACGGGAAATTAAAAAAAAAGTGGCAGTTAAACATAAATTATCAAATTTTTAACGTTACGTATCAGAAAGAGGCAGAACATAGGAGTAACAAGAAAGAAAGGTAGGAGTAAAGAAGTAAATGGTATGTAGTAACAGCGCAGTAGGAAACCGTCTGCTTAACGTGAGAGTCGCTAAAAAATAATCACACACGTTTTTCTCATTAAAGGTTGTTGTACTGCACATTGGTTTCTATAGCCCGTTCAGTGTTAATTAAGCTACTTTTGAATACCTACTTTTTAAAAAGACCCACGAGTGAAGTTGAGTGAAAAAATTACTCGTGAACACTGTCTTCTTTATCTGAAGTGACGCTCTCTAAATTTATCATGAAAACTTTCCACGGTAAAGTTACTGGAAGTCTTTGATAATGAAATATGTTATCGCTCAAAGGTTTCTTCTTTCTTATACGCTGTATGAGTAATGAAGCACAACAAGAACTTACTTCATAACCGCTCAATTAATGTGTCCTGCATATTGGGTGCAATAATAATATAAAATAGAACCCTGACTTACCTAATATTTACGTGACATCAAGATACGGAATTTGAAAGGAAAAATGTATGAACGAGGTCATCAAAACTTAATGAGTAAAACGTAATAAGTATAGACTCATAATATTCTTCTTTTTGCCATAAGCACACATATATGTATGTGTGTGCAAGTGAGTGATAAGTGAAAGAAAGTAAGCAAAACAATGTGTATCCATCTCTCTGTTAGAAACTAATAATTTGAAATATGTGATTTTCTCTTCCGAAAATGAAACCTGCATTAAGCTGTCTTTTATGATTGCCTTTTGTTCAGAAACAAAAGTATAAAGAATTCTGCAAATGTCTTACGTTTTGACGTTTAGGAAGATACATTGTTTAATACTGTCATATATTTCTGTTAGACGAGAGATTTTTGAAGAACGTAAGCTGTATGCGCAAAAAAGAGACGACTTTTTGTTTAGGGACTTCGTATACACCAGTTAAATAGTAAGTTTTTTTTTTTTCGTAAGCTATATACAACTTCAACTTTCTAAAACTATATATATATATATATATATATATATATATATATATATATATATATATATATATATACAGTATATATTTATGTAAGTACACACAAAGTAAATGAGTAACAATTAAAGTTTCATTAAATATCCACCCTTCCTGAGTTACAATAAAATTTCTACAAAAACATATTTCGAGGAAAAACATTTGGCGATTTTCCTTTGCATTATGTGCCTTCTCGCCTCAGCTTTGAACTAAATGTTTTTATTGTAGGTCTTAAACTACTATATTATAAATGTCATCATTGCAAATACTGCTTCCTACTCGGATATTTTCTTTTGGATTCGATACAGGTAATCCAAACTAATAAAAAATTGCCGTGTGCAAAATTAGGCTTTAAGAGGACTATATATATGGCGTATGAGATGTGTTGTAGCGTGCCACGGTTATTATTTTATGCGCGAAACAGCTAATCATATTTGCAGAACGTTTATGTACAAAAAAAACTTGAAACAATGTTACTATAATTTTAAAAATTCTGTACTATTTCTAGAAACATGATTTTGGGGCACCTCAAAATTGTTAGAAACAGCTTCTACAAAAACACCACCCTGATTCGTAAAACCCAGCACTTGAAGTGTGCGTTGGACTTCACTAATAGCTTTCCGAAAATAAAATTGTAGGTTCGTTGCTTAAAGTCCATAGAAAAAGGTAAAAAATTAAAGCACTGCACGAAGTTTGGTGCGCAGCGAATAGAAGTGAAACAGGTACTGTCGAGAATGGCAAACTGAACCCTATCGCTCGACTGTCTACGCGCATTAAATGAGGAAAATTACATCGCGTACATGGGTCTATTTTAAGTGTTATACACTTAATTTTGTTGTGTTTTTTGTCGGCGTAAACTATCAAAAACATTGCATTTATCCGATAAAAGTGCAGAAACCATTCCATTTATATACACTATACTGAGGACACTAAATTTCCGAGGAGATAGTTCTACTTCAGGACTTCATTTACTTGTAGTAAACGTTTTATGTTACGATATAGTGACCAACAATTTTTGGTAATAGGGTTTTGAGTAGTAAACTTTATACCACTAAACATATAATAAGTCTACCTTATTAGTTGGGCGACAGGGGGTTTATATATGTAAACCAGCAGCATGCGCCACGTAGTTTCCATTTGATATTTTTCCATTTGATGATGTTCATTGGTTTTGCATCTCATAAAAACAAACAACAAGCCGATTTTGACTTTGAAATGCCACTATAGGAATACTAGCTTGATTTTTTAAAACTTTAATTCAATATTAGGCATCTATGTCTTCTTAGGAACATCAGTACATGATCATTGAAAGAACTGTGCAGTGGGAGTGCATGAATGGATCTAGTTTCTTGGATACACTCAATTGCGATATAGATGACTGTCAAAAAAAACTAAAGATAATGAAAAAAAAAAAAAAAACATAACTGTGCAGAGCATGCTTTAGTCAACTCTATGTCTAGAAAACTACTGTGTTTTGTTTAGTCTCATCGTTGTGTCGCTTGTTTTTCTGTTCGTGTCTGATGTCTACGGTATTTATTTTTCGTCTCATCGTTGTTCCGCATGCTATTTTCTGTTCGTGTCTGATATAATACTGGTTTTGTTTCACCTCATTGGTGTGTCGTATTTTATTTTTTACTTTGTGGGTCAAACATTTTTCTGTTTATCTCTTTGCCAACGCAGACCTCAAAACCTGGATTTTCTGTCTTGGGTTTGACTTTTGATTTTTAATTATAATTTTCTTATCTGTTTGGCCTTGCTTTTAATTTGATCCGACTCCATATATGGAATTGTATGCTGTGTATATATCCTATTAACTAAAGCATACTCTGCTTATTTGTTTTTTTTTTTTCATTATCTTTACTTTTCTTTGACAGTCAGCTATACAGCAATGGAATATGATCCAGAAAACAAATCCAGTCAACATCAGTGCATGCAGTACGTTGCTGTGTTTCCCAAAAATTCACAGGATCGCTATTATTAAAAAAATGGGAAACAATTTTACCATGCCTACTTTTTTAGCACCCCTATGCATCTATGTGGCAAACTTACAAATAATTTTTACGGTGTTAAATGACTAAAACATTCCTTAAAGTTATAGATGTGAAGGCAGGAATGTGTTGCTCTCCCAAGGAGGCTGTGAAGCAGCAATCCTCTGGCTTCCTGTCTTTGGCTTTACGAGTCCCAAAAAATAAACAGTTCACCCACCCTCAGCTTATGCCAACCAAGTGTTTGCGATTATATCTCAACCAGTGGAATACACGCTTACTATTCCGAGACAACACCACGATAAACTTGTGAAACCGGAAATATAGTCCAAGTCCATACTTCAGAAACTTCATAGGAAAGGCACGGAAAGCAGTAGACACTAAGGATTGTATACGTCGGTAACTTACAAATCAAATTTTGATCACGTTGGGAAATGAAACTCTCTTACTAAAGTGAAGCTCTTTCAGTTAAAATTGAAGGCATTTCATTTTTTATAGTCACCTTGACTCAGAGGGTCGAGTGGGCGCGAATCGAATAAACAAGCTCCACTGTTCATTTTTAGATGGCGTCGCTGGAATATATCTGCTGTTTTGAAACGGGTCGTGCTGAAATAGCCTCGCGGGAACAGTTGTGGTGGGCGGGTGGGTGTCTGCTAAGTCGTTAGTTGCCGGCGAAGGTTTCCTCGAGAAAGCAGCGGTGATGAATCACAGATCTGAGTTACCGCCGCCCTCGTACTGGTGTCGATGGCCTCATACTTCAAGTAACTGCAACTAAGCGTTTGTCCCTCTCTGCACACAACGCTTATGTGCGTTCACGTGGCAAAAATGCATACATTTATATTTACAAGGCGTAATGTTCGTTTTATAGGCGTTACTTGTAATTACAGTTTCCACTCGTAAATTTTTTTTAACTCACATAGTTTGCCATAGCGATATGGCAAGGTTAAAATTTATAAGTTTCAGGAACACAGGAACAACAAAAACCATGGACTTTCTCGAATCAAATAATTTACACTGAAATGAGATATTATCATACGCTAAAAAAAGTATTTAAAATATAGAATGAAGTTCCTTTGTACTTTTTAAAAAGAAAATTTGCATACGATGACAATTTATTTCATTTATGGCAATTTTTTAAAAAGACAAAAGGGATGTATTGTGTTTTTTTTTATAATTTTAGCATATTGTCCATAATATCTCATTTCAGAGTGAATTATTTCATTCGATAATACCACTTGGTTCGTTGTATTCCTATGTTCCCGTAACTTGCAAACTATAACTTTGAAATGCCTCTATAAAAAACCAAGAGAGTTAAAATCTATACGAATGGAAAATGTAGTCACAAGTAACGTATATAAGAAACAACACTATGTCATGCAATTATAAAATTATGCATTTTGGCCACGTCAACGCCCTTAAGGCACCCGCCTACTGGACGTGTGTTTGTGTGAGTGAGGCACGGCGCCAAGGGCGATGTTGACCGGCTCATCTGGTGCGGTATCACCTCTACTACAAGACACTGAAACAACGTGCTGTGGTATCGTAGAACACTCGCCTGACTGGCACTTGCAGCGGCGACCCCATCTTTTCATCGGAGGAAAATTTTTAGCTGAGTCCGTTGCATTCTTCTACGGTAGTTTCACACGAATCCCTTGAGTTGTTTTTCAGATATAACATGTTGAAAAAGCTGTTTTAGTCATTTTGAGGCGCTCCGAAATGATATTTCTATTCCACGTGATGCTTTGAAAACAACCCTTCAGTCATCGTTTTAAATATACTTTCTTTTCGAACATCGACAAAATGGACATATCGTCACCTTAATTGTAAAACATCGTAAGTCCATTTCACATCCGTTTAGAAAGGAGGAGATAAAAAACTAATAATTTATCCTCACTCTGTGCAAAACTACAAAATTTTGTATAAAATTATTATAAATGAAACTATATTTACTTTTAACAATATTTCTTTCGAAATTCGTTACAAATGTGGTTTAATAGAGCACACATATTCCATTTTTCAAACAAATATCATGACAAGGTTTTACATTTAGTGTAACGATTTGTGGAATAGTTTCGTAAATAACGTATTTAAGAACACGCTGCAACGAATTTTAAGCGCGTAGTAGGCGAGGCTCTTAACACTGGAGTGTACATATGTTTCTAACGTGTTACCTGACCTAATGTAACTTTTAGACGAAGATTCTTAATGCAATGGGGCAGATTAAAAGAAAAATATTTCATATTTTACCTCAAAGATCTGATACATGACGTACTTCATATGTAGCTTTATCGATTGAGACAAAGAAACAAAATATTACATGAATCTTTACACCACAATAGGGCTTTGTGCTTAGAATTGAATTGTAAAAGGAAATCAATTCCTTCTTAACCTCAGCGTTATGACATACTTATAGATGAAGGTTTATCGCGGGAAAACTTGACTGTTTGCTGGGTTTCAACGTACGTTCATCTCATCAGAAGATGACTGGCTTTCGATTGTACGTGGAGCTGTTACCTTGTTTGACTGAGCCAATAAGAATCCTGTTATTGTAATATTTGATGCATGTTATTGGTCTGCATACAGCTACGTTGTGTCAGACGTATATCACCCAATCATATATTTTGCAACTAACTACAGTGTATACAGGGGTATGTTGGCACAAAACATTTTCGCGATAAACCGTCATCTCTAGCAATGTCCTTCCATCTTTGTCTGAAGTGAGTTTTATTTCTATACATTTGCACAATTGGCGCATGTGGAATAGTTTCTTAAAAAAAAGTATTTACGAACACACTGCAGCACATTTGAAGTACGTAGTAGGCGGTGCCCTTAACATCGTCCACATATGAGGGCTGCTGTTAGCTCAGTAGTTAGAGCACTTCCATACAGCTTAAACGATCGTGGTTCGATTCACGGCTGAGTAGATCCCCGACATTTCACTACGAATCTAACCTTGCCACTCCGTGGTTCTCCCATTTTTCCCGTCCTTCGCATTCCGTCACTTCTTCGTGTGCAACTATATTTTATGTCATTCTTTAGGTTTCAACAAATGCCTAAGCGTCCAATCAGAAGTCTGCTCTCGGGGTCTGCTACCCTTACCTCGGGTAACATTCCCATGTACTATTATAACTAATTATTCGTTCACATGAGGTAAGGTATCTTAGGACTTATTTGTGATGTCGGTATCCTCATAGAAACGTATTAAAGTATATCATCTTGACTTAAGAATGTGATTTAAAGAAACTCATGAGTTGATACGGACAAACGTAAATTATTTTGACCTCAGTTGCTTATGAATAATATAGGATAATAATGTAGATGTTGTGTGAGTAAAACGGTATACTTTGACCACAATCCACATTAAAGAAACCATATTCCTGAATTGACTTAGCTCATTACATGTAACACAACATAAGGAAAGGAATTAAATTACTTGGACCGAAAAAAAATATAACTTGTAATAAAACTGCTTTTAACTACACAAAATTTTATGGTTTGTAGAAAGTTGTTCTCGCCTCAACCTGCCTGTTTAAAATCGAATTTCACATAAATTTGCATGTATTAGTTCGTAAAAATTTTACGCTTAATTTTTGTAACCAGCTTCTTCAGTTAGTCCAATTAGTTTCTGAGTCTATTCCAACATCCCGCAAAATAAAAGAAAATAGAAACGCTGTTATGGACAGAGTTTATTCTACATTCATATATGGAACATTTGTATGTACTTGGAGATCATATAGATCCCTTGTCATTTATTTATGTGACGTCGATTTTCACTATGCAAATCTAGATATATGAAATGTAACATTATTGTAATTAATCGAGATGTATTTTCGGATTACAATATTACCTCAGTCTTCTGAGGAGTATTTCCTTAGATTATTGGCGTCAGACCAAGAACTGTAGAAAGGGCAAACTTCCTCTCAAAATCAACTCTCATCATCTCCCCTCCCCCGGCGCCACAACCAACTCGAACTTTTTAAAGGCGTAAATGTTACAAGGAATATTAATCTCTAAATGAACAGCTACAACTCATAATATTTCCTTGGCTTCCCTTAAAATTAATATTAAATTATGAAATATATATATTTTTTAAGTTTTATCAGAAGCAGTAGGTAAAAATTCGTAAACACGCGTGTACATGAGAATATAAAGAATAGTAACGCAAAATTAGATCTTATTATCAAATGTATTAGACCAATTACGAGTAACATGTGCAGGCTGCAAGTGAAGGACGTAATATTATATAATAAGTTAGTAGCAGCTCTTCTTGAATTGTTTTGAAGACAAAAATAAAAGTTAAATGCACTTCGTTTAGGAAACGATTGACTCATTGCAAAAACCAACAGTTTTGGTTTAATTCGTAATAAATATTTGTAAACTTACAAAATGTGACCACTTCCCTTTTTAAGTTGATGATTTTGTGTTGTTTTTTCTATTTTTTTTTTTGTGTTGTATTTATACTCTAGAAAAAAAATTTGCGTTAAGCTATCGCAAAGTACTATAATATTATCCTTTCAGAATAAAGTTGAGAAAACTATTAAGTACATGTATACAATTTAAAAGTTAGTAAGAATTCATGTTAAAAACACGCTGTGTTTGACCTTTTGGTTGGGTGTCATGAGCCTGCACTACCTAGAGAACCTGACATTACGTCATTGACTATCAGTCCTGTAGGAAGCCAGTTGCAGCAAGTCTACAGATGTCCAAGCACAGCCAATCTTGTTAGTAAAATATAACGCAATTTTGCAGTCTCTTTGTTTGTAGATTACCGTTATAGATTTCTAGAAATGGCCGTCCAATAAGCATACCACGCGAACCCAGGGCTGAATTAAAGATGAAAATGTTTGAGAAAATATATTTTACAGCGACAATTTACTTGCACAATGTGGCAACATACCACGGAGTAAGTCCCCTCATGTACTACTCTGATATCTTACTCACCTTACTACTAATGTTCTCACCATCTTATTGTGGACGCTGGTGTAAACAACAGTCCAAACATGATTCTACATTTACTCTACGTAATATACATTTATTTATATATATATATATATATATATATATATATATATATATATATATATATATATTTGAATAGGAGCGTAAGAGGGGACTTTCTCTGTGCTGTTGCCCCATTGTGCGCGTGAAATGTCGTGCAATATATTGCCACTAACATTATCGCCACAAATGTAGTCCAGGACTCGCATGGTGTGCTTATTCTGCGGTCGTGTCTGCACACTATGTAGCCTATCCCAGCCAATACAATGTATCGAACCTTTCAGACCAGTGCAGTAGTGAATTACAGGACTGTAATGTGACTGATCTGTTGATATGTATGCTCTGATGTACATATTTGATTGCAGTTTCTACTACGACCATGTGTATTTCATTCCTCTGACAAGTGAAGAAAGCCGAAAGCCACAGGAAGTTGTGGCATCGTATTGCCTGTAGCAATTTCTGTATCCGGCAATGATACACATGTACTAAAC
>PNEQ01116530.1:0-21616 GCA_003012365.1 Medauroidea extradentata | reverse complement strand
TGACGTAAGAAAATGCATGAAAGATACGTGTATATAAATTTATTTTTATACGCAGATGATAACGTTGTATTTATATGCAGTGAAATCTGGTTGCATGAAACTGATTTCATCTTGTTATAGAAACTAATTATTCATATCTGTGTTTACGAGGAAAATAGTTTATTGCAGCAACTCTACTACATTTTTCATTATTTTTATAACATGTTTGGAGGAAACACACCCCCGCATATGCTTGTGTTTAATATATGTACAAAACAAACATACTAAACTGTTTTAAAAGAGTGTGTTTTAAATAGAAACACGAGCGGAAATCAAATCTGGGCCATTTAAAGATAAATAACACATACATAAAAATTCGTAGTTAAAATTTTGTAAGTATATCACATTTCCTGTAATAAATAAATAGTTTTATAAAAGCGGCATGTTACTTTAAGAAGGATTTGCGGAACAATTCATAGACAGTTAAAAAATAAAACAGTATATTAGTAAAATACGTTCATGCTTTTTCAGTGACAGCTTTAACTTACGAAAATTAAGCTAAATTAAAAACTATAAATGTAAAACTAAAACAGGATAAATCAATTTTTATATTAACATTAATTACCACTCTATTAGATTAGAAATGGTACACTTATTAAGCAAAACACTACAGTAAACCGACTATAAATCGTGATATATCTAATAGTGTGATACATCTCATTACGAGCTTCAAAACACTGGTAACGATCTGTACATAAGATAACTAGGTTACCAACAGACAACAGGCATGTGTAGTTGCAGCAAATAGTGACCACATATAATATCACAATTAATATTTTTAACATATTAAAGGCACTGAAGATCGAAGCCTTAGTATCACGAAGAAGGGTAAGTTTATCTACAAGTTGACATGATATATGACACGCTGAAGAAAAACAACAAGAAGGCGTTTGAAGATACAAGATAAATTACTTTCTGCAGCTTTAACAAGTGGATTCCTAACATACAGTACAAGGAGAAGTAGAAAGACCGCAAGCGAAAAGAACGCCGGAACAGCCTAATTCAAGGAAGATGAAGAAAACAGTTTAGTATGTTTGTTTTGTACATATATTAAACACAAGCATATGTGGGTGTGTGTGTTTCCTCCAAATATGTTACAAAAGTTATGAAAAATGCAGTAGGAATGCTGCAAAAAAACTATTTTCAGCGTAAACACAGATATGAATAATTAATTTCTAACAAGATGAAATCAGTTTCTTCAAACCGGTACTTGATGAAATAACCTCCACGTAAAGTACTTCATTTTATACAATTATCTTGTTTTTCAATTTTCTGCTTAGTGTAGAATCTTGTTCTAGAAACGTAGGTTTTTCTTTTATTTATTCCAAAGAAGCGTATTTGTATAAGTTCTATATTTATATGTAATCTATGTTAATGCCAAATCACACGTAAATTATTTTTTTCCGAATCTAAAAACTTAACCGTCGGTATCTTGTAGAATTAATGTGGATTCCTAGTGTGTGTTTGTATGTGTAAACCACAACTTCAATGGAGCGCTATAGGTTCTGCTGACTGGGATGTGATAATAAATTTATTCTACGGCAGTCGAGCTTTACTATTAGTATTTAACATTTTTTTTAAATAGGCAATAATATAATATTATTCGTGTAGGTATGGTTTAATGTATAATGTTTTATATTTGATTTTTTACTAATAATATTGACAGTTATCCGGAGACCACGGTGGTCCATGGGGCCAGAACGCTCACCAAGGTAATCCGGGTTCAATCCCCGACGTGTTCGGCCCCGGACTTTTCGCGTCTGGGAAACGTGGTGGATGTTGCCGTTAGCCGGCTTCTCTCATTCCATCGCAGCTGCACACCTATCTCACCTCACCTCTTCCATTATTCAAGCCGGACGGGTGGCAGGCATGTCTCGTTATTCGAGTCATACACAATTTGACCCTGCCGAAAACCGAGAACACGTGATGGACTTTCATTTTAGTTGGTAGCTACTAACATACAGCAGTCTTAAATGATGTTTTTAATCATTTCGAAGTACCCTGACCTGAATTCATATTTCTAACATTTGCTTTTAATTTTTTAAACTTATAGCGACATATTTTGAAGAACGTCTTTTTTGTACATATGCAAATGAAGTGCTCGTTAAGTAATTTAGTAAATAAAAGTACTATTAATAACACGCTGCAACATTACTCGATGGCAGGTCTGGGGGCCCCTTAAGTAAAAAAAACATCAAGAAACAAACGAGATTATTTGTGTTACAAAGCAGTTGCTCTGACACGCAAGGCATCTAGCGTTTCATGTGAAATTTATATTTGTTCACGCTCTCTACTGTCAGACTGTCCTATTATCGCTCGGGCCTGTTTGATATTTAGAAATATGTTTGGCTCTGCTCCCAAGAACGCCGATGTCTTGTGAAATACTGTTTTCTTAAGAGGGCGTGGTACAAAATTCAACGCTAAAATCATTAACCTATAACTGTAGGTTTCTTGAAGCCTATTTGCGAAAACTAATCAATAGCAATCCTAGACAATAGTTTTAGCCAACGTTTAAAAAAAATTGTTTCCAGTGTTACGAACTTCTGAGGCACAATCTCTGACGCCGGAACCTCGTGCATTTAACTGCGGCGCAAGAGATCACGCGTAACGAATTAGTAATTATATATAAATATCTACTCAAATGTTGGCAAATACCATTATCTAGGATTGTTATTGAGTATTTTATCCATATTGGCTTCGAAAAAAACGTAAAAATCAATTGATTTTATCAGCGTTTATTTATCTACCACTTTAGTTACTTCGGTTATTCCCATGATTATTTTTTTAAGCTTAAACGAAAACACATATCACCAATTTGTCTGGCAGGGTTGTTTAAAATAGTTTTTGTCGTGATAGCTATCTTTTCTTTCAAAACATGTAATCGTACGGTTTCGACAAAAAGTCAATTAACCAGAATTTCGTTAATTACAAAATTAGAAAAATCCATGGTATTTACTGTCTTGAAAAATCAGTCAAGATGGAGAAAACTACTTTAAAGAAACTGCCAGACAGATTTTTGATAACTGCTCTCGCTTAGGCGTAAAATAATTAGTATCGCTAAAAAATAATAAACAAAAGAGCACGGCCTTAATCAAAAACGTTTTGCGTTTTATATTTGTTTAGATGATTGTATATTTCTGAACTTATAGAAGTAGACATAAAGCTATCTTCATCGCGTGGTCGCGTGATTTTATCAGTGCTAAATATTAAGCTTCCGGATTTTTTTAGGTGAACGACATATTACAGGGACTTACGTGACTATACAAAAATGTTTACCTTGAAATATTTTTATATGTCTGTTTGTGTATTTTAAGCTCATCTGTTTGATAGTTAACGGGAAAGTACGCTATAAAATTACATATTTTCTGAACTTCTGTAAACAAAATAGACAGAAATTTTATCGCGGTAAATATTTTATGACTTGGTGTGTTTGGTTACAAATTTCGAAAATCTCAAGCTAAATGGATAAACAACTAAAAAATAAAGTTTAAGGGGACCATTTTACCCAGAAGAAGCAATATTCACAAATGATGTTATTGTAGTATGTTATTAAGGTGTATGAAAGGTATTATGTCGAGTGGACGGCTTGAATACTCAATCGTCCATAAAATCTGAACTACTCATTAGGATTCGATGAGATTACTTGCCGAGTAGATATTTTACTTGCGGACGTTTATTTATTTAGCACTATGCGATAGAATGCTTTACTTTCAAGTAATAGATTAAAAATAGTTTGAAAAATAAAGGCTTGAAACAATAAAATCTACATAAATGGAAAAATTTAATTTTATATTTCGTAAATTGATAATATCTAGGCCTGTACGGTAATCGAATTTCAAAAATACTCGAGTTTTCAATTTAAAATAATTTTAACATCTATAAACCTCTCGCACAGAGATTTTCCGATACTAAAATTATTTTAAAATTAAAACTCGAGTATTTTTTTAAATTCGGTTACTATACAGGCTTAGATATTATCAAAGTACAAATTATAAAATTTAATTTTTTTCAATTTTTGTAGATTTTATTGTTTCAAGCCTTTATTTTTCTAAAAACTATTTTAAATCTCTTACTTGCAAGTGAAGCATTCTAGCGCATAGTGCTATATAAATAAACGTCCGCAAATAAAATATCTACTCAGCAAAAAACTCATCGAATCCTGGTGAGTAGTTCAGAATTTATTCACGTTTGAGTATTCAAGTCGTCCGCTCTACATCGTAACTTTCCAGACACCTTAATTCTCTGTTGAAAGTCATTTAATTTACACCTATGTTGGAATCTTCGGGCATGCTTAACAATTCAGTGTGCGTCTCCTTGTGTTAGTATATAATTCAAAATGTCTTCCAGAATACTTTAAACTGTTTAGCTAACAAAAAATTTCGGCAGTTATTATTTTATTCTAACTCCTACTACCTACAGTTACGTCACCAATGCGTGGTTGTTTGTTCATTCATTACAAATAATGTTTCGTTCATATTTTGTAATGCTATTTTTAATTGATTGAAAAAAAACCATATATTTCTTATAATGTATAACAAATTTTCTGTACTAAATAAAACCATATTAGTGATACAAACGGTAAAGAGTAAAAAATTGGAACTGAAAATGCACTACTTCTATAAATTGGTATAAATTATTTAGTGAATGTGCATAAGATTTTGTTGCGATTTACAATGTTATAAACTGAAATAGATTGCATAAATATTTTCGCAATCAAACTATTATAAACGTAGAAGCACCACTTCTATAAAAAAGCGTTATACATTTTTAAAAATTCGAGAATCCTTACAGAGTAATGTCCGGTCGTAGTCTACTTAAGTAAATTACATAAACATGTTCAAATAGCCTATATTTCGCTTCGCAAGCAAAGCATGCATGGTGAATTTGATGGGATTATTTGAAATATTCTCACAGTGGTATCACAAATTTCTCTTGTAACACGCGTACTTTGCGTAAAAGGTATTCAAGTTCCGAAAATTACTTACCTACAACGTTTGTTTGTGTTTAATACTAGTCGTTTGCATATTTATATGGAATAGTATTTTCTGCAATATATGCGTAGTAAAAATATATTATTAAAAATTCTAGTATCATAACTACTGAAGTTTTAGAGAATTTACATTTAGATTGCTTGCCATATATATATATATATATATATATATATATATATATATATATATATATATATATATATATATATATAAGTGAACATTGACTGACTGACTGCACTGGACATGAAATTATTGTGTGGGTTCCCCTCAGGTCGTAGGCAAGCACTAAGAAGAGACTTTTTCGAAATTCGTTTCCGAAGAAACGCTGATATAGCTGGAACCCGACGGCCTATCATTATGATATTTACTTTAATAGGATTAGCGATTTAAAGAGTTTTTCTAAATTCAAGATTTAAGGTGGTAAAAAGACCTTAAATGTGTTTTCGATTAACTATCGATATCTATCGAACCCTTCGATATAGAGAGTTGGTATTCACTTCAAAATTTTGCTTACGTAAATACCCAAAAAGCAGTTTTAGGAATTTTTTAAATTTGACCGCCCAGCAGTAAGAACGGGCTAAATGTGTTTTTTATGAATCGTCTATATCACTGAAACACAATTGACTATCGTCATGATTTTTAATTCAATTGGTTACGTAAACAAATGTCCAAGACGTTTAAAAAATCTCTAACTAAAAGGGTGAAAATACGTGAATTGTGTTTTCGATTATTCCTCTATAGCTATCGAACCAATCTAGATTTCGATGTGCTCTTTGCTTTAGATTGATGCTTTTGTAAATATTCCATATAACATTAAATATATATTTTCCGAATTTGGCCCCAAAGAGGTTAAAAAAAGGGTAAAATGTGTTTTCGATTCACAATCGATATATATATATATATATATATATATATATATATATATATATATATATATATATATATCGATTCCATTTATTTTTGTGTAGAGCTCCGTGAATTTGGTTTAAGGTTGATGCTTACTGAAGTATGTGAAAAGAATTTTCACGAATTTTCGAAATTCCCCACCTAAGGACGGGAAAGGGGGTGAAAGATGATGATATGTGTTTTTAATTAATCGTCGATATATCTTAAACCCAACGGGCTATTGTCGTGTTCTGAACGTCTGAGAGACACAATTTACGTACTATAAAACGTGATTGAAGGGTTTTCCGAAATGTACTCTCTTACGTGGTGAAAAGACCTGTAATCTGTTTTAGATAAATCCTCGATATCTACTGAAACCTTCGATAAATACAGTTAATTTTTGCTTCAGGATTATGATTACAAAAATAATCGTAAATTTTTTTTTTTTTTTTTAAGATTTTTCGGAATTCACTCTCAGTATTGTTCAGGGGTTATATGTGTTTTTTAATATATGGTCGATTTTGATTCGACCGAACGGGCTACCGTCGTGATTTGCACTTCAATTGGATACCTATACAAATGTCTAAGATGTGAAATTATAATATTTCGAAATTCGACACCCAAAAGGGTGAAAAACCGCAAAATTTGTTTTCCATCAACCCATGATCTTTGTCTAACCAGTAGAGATATTGAGGTGTTGTTTGCGTCAGAATGATGCTTGTATAAGTATTTGAAAAATTATAGGTCAGTTTTTTTTTTTTTACTTTATGAGATAACTTGATTATTAAGAAGAAAACTAAGTTCGTGAACTTTCAAGGCAGACGATCCGAAAAGCAAGTACGACCAGCGAGAAATAAATCATACAGGAGTTCACACTACAGAAACACATCGAGACGTAGTATTGTACAATCTCTATGAGCCCAGGACATGAATATTTTTTTTTTTTTTTTAAGTTAAATGTATTTTCATGAATTATTTCGACGTTACGTGACGCAGTTGTTTGTAGCTCAGGTCTACATTCCGGGAGGTTCTGGGCTCGAATTCCGTAAAAAAACTGCGTGTGAACGTTCAATTCTGACACACAAAACTGCAAAGCAGATCGAATTAGTGCTATTTGCATGTAGTCGTTTAAAAGGTGTAAAATGTATTATGCAGCTCACTTTCCACTTAGGTCTCTCGACAACATCACATAATATATTATTTCACTAATCCCATCAGGTTGGGGCACCAAATACGTTTCCGCGAAATGTTTTCCCACCAATGCTTTCTAATGAAATTGAACTTCAAGTGAATATTTTGAAAATATGTCATTGAGGGCACCGTCATCAATGGTTATGCACGAGGTTTTTCATTCGATCATCATCTTACATTTAAGAGTTTATAACTACCCTACAACGTCAACTTTGCAGTGCGATAAATAAGGCCCAGGCATAGTCACTGTTAGTGGCAGGGACAAACTGAAGACTGCTGTTCGCGTGAACAGTTATAGCTACTCATCCTGCTGCAGAGTTAACTCAACTAGCATATTTGTAATTCTAATGTTTGATGACTGAACTACCTATCTGGTGTACAAAGATGTATCTGCTCTGAGTAATACATGCAAGCAAAGCTGCAAGTGCACTGCTAGTATCATATAAATATTGACGTATGAAATATACAGAATGAATATGAATTGAAACAAAAAAAAAAAAAAAAAAAAAAAAAAAAAAAAAAAAAAAAAAAAAAAAAAAAAAAAAAAAAAAAAAAAAAAAAAAAAGAGAAAATTTAACCGGAAAATTCAAAAGACACTTTAAGGTAAAAGGAAAAATAATAATATATGATCACTTGAAAATTTAGACGTATTTGCAAATTGCCCTTTGTAACATAATGTGTATTTTACAGGAACAAACAAGACGTTGGAAATGAAATGACTGATATAACAACCAACTGGAAAGATACGTAAATGTTTCACACGTTTATATTCATGATTTGCACCACTTTGACGGTAGAAAACGTTGTATACTACAAGACTGTGGCAACGTTGTTATATCCATTCTTGTGGCAGGAGAATAGTAAAGTGGTTCTTTTGTTGAACTTCTCGGTTATATGAAACGATGTTTGAAGAACGGTGGTTGAATTAAAATACATTTAGGGTGTTTTGCAAATGTTTAAACCTAAACCTTAACTGTCAATTACTTATATCTCCCTTATTAGGTTATGGTGTTTACACAGTAAGTGTCCTTTACGTTTTCCAAATTATAAAGGACAAAAAAAATCACGTCTCTAGTGTAAATATTGTGTGTACAGTTTATAACGAACCTGAAAATTTTAAAAAGTGATCGACTTCGCCAGAATAACATAAATGCTGGCAAACAAAGAGAGTTGCCTACATCTAGTAACGGTTTGATTAAGACAACTTAAAAACATCAGCTGAAATAAAATTTCGGGAAATTTTCGGAATTGGCATGTTGAAAATTTAGTCAAAATACATAATATTTTTACAAAAACCTTATAATATTATATAACTGATGGTTTTCTTTCCGCCATAATTTTTTTATTTATGCTTTGAATGCGCCTATTTTATTTAAGTGTACGCAGATATGTTATACTTAAGTAACCGTAACTAACAACCGACCATCGAAAAACACAAATTTGTTTAAGAAAAAAATAATGATTTTATATTCATTCGTAACTATTCCAGTAATTAGTACAAGTGCTGTCATATCCAGGAAACATAAAATTATTCCATGCCTTTTATTGTAAAATTACTTATCAAAATCATAATTTTACTTTTTTTGTAAGTAAATCACGCAAACTAATTTAAAATACCGTGTTTTACTTCTGAAGTCGCTCTTTTATTTGTTGATTAAAATTACGTAGCAAAACTTTAAGTTATGCCACAGAAAAAGTATGGAAATATTTGCTTTCGTTTAGCAAAAAATAAAAAAGGTAAATGGCTTAGTACGCGACTTCCCAAGATAAGACAGCATCATGTACATTATTTATTTTATTTACACTCTTGGTTCCTAAAGGAGAGTAATTTTTAAACAGAATAATAAAAAATTATGCTCTTCATTGCGAGTTCAACAGAGTTGCCACAGCCATGTAAATAATGAGTAACGCACTGGCAGTTAATTAGCATGAAAACCACAGTCAACTAACTAATCACCTAGCTTATTAATGTACGTCACATACATTATACAGACTCAGGCCGGCCAGCCAAGGCGTGGGCAGGTTAGTTGGCCGATATGTCACCCTACACGAGATTGGCTGAGCGAACAGTGATCATTAGTCAATGGGTTGCCAAAGGAGTCTTTGTTTAATAAGGTAGAACACATGTCTTGGTTTTATTCCTTAAGAAAATCTGAATAATTAAATTAATTAGTACACATCAGAGATGCAATTTTACATATTTGGTTCGTACAGACGTTAAAAACCGTTCAAATCACGAAAAATAAAATACATATTTAACAGATACCTGTGCGAGAAAATTGCGTTTGTATTTTATTTTTCAAAACTTATTGTAGTCTTATCAATTCTGCATTTTACGTACATTTTAAAGTAAAAATACACATACTGTACTTTCTTATGTGTATTTGCAAAGGTATTCACAAACAGATCAGTGATTTAACGTTCAATATAAATTGGTCTATTTTGTGACTAGAAAGAATATTTTAAAATATTTGTACGAAAATACAACAGCAAAAATGTGAAAATCACGTGTAATTTTGGAAAGTTATGTAATTTCTCGTTTTTTCCCCACATTTCCCTTTTTTACTCTATTTCCCCACATTAACATTCATATTTAATAACAACACTGATTCGTTGCTTTAATTGTGTAATTGGGACAATCGTAGACGGTCTCACCGAAAGTGTAAAACATTTTTTTTTCTTCAGTAATTGCCACCTAACCCCTCTCTTCGCAGAAAAGTTTTCACTCTGTTCATACAAATGTCAAAACAGTGAACTCAAGATTTTATTGAAATGCACTCGCTAAAGGAGTGACAAGAAGGTTAAATTTGATTTAGATTAGTTGGAATTTTTTAACCGGTAGTTAGACATCGAGGTGTGGTTTGCTTCAGAAATATGCTAACGTAAATACCGTAAAAACTTATATTTACCCATCCTGTGGAACATCTACTGAAAAATATCCACTCCACTGACGGTTTGAATGTGTCTTTTCACATATTTTTGAAAGCAATTGTTAACTACACTGTTAGAAAAATCAGTAAATTTACGGAGATATTTAACGAAGAACACGCCTTAAAAAAAGAAGTAACGGCCAGAATTTTAAATTGCGGAATCTTCGTGGAAAAGTTCGTAAAGGAGCGCAGACATCGATGGCTACAGCTTTCACTCTCTCTATGCGCATGTTTCGGGCATAATCGTTTATCTTCGACTAGAGTCCGTTCGGGTCAGTTTTGCCAACGCAGATTTATGGAAAACTGAGTACAGTAAAAAATTCATTAGATTTCTGCTATAGCAATGGAGGAGCACTTTTTACTGCTTCTTACTATTGAGAATTCGAAAAGTTGCTAATTTCCTTTTTAGGCTAATCAATGCGAAGATTATAATACTAAATTTAAACACATAGTTACTTCTAGTGACAAAGACGCCTTTTGGCTGCATTGATAATAATGTGTTTCGCCGTTGTGCCTATACGCGGTATTGTCTTCTTGCAAACTCCAAGGTTATGTTTTCACGTGCACCACGTTTACTTTATTGTACCGTGCGAAAGCATTAAAATTCCTTTGAAATAGAAGGTTTTGAATACAAGAAGAATTTTTTTTTAAGTGTCCGTATTTTTAAGAAGAGCTCTGGATAATTTGTAACTGGTGTTTTTCGTAAATTTTCGGTTAAATTTTTTAACAGTGTAGAAACAGCGTAACTCGTAAATTAACTGCCACGAGGCTGTGACTTCTCCTAATGGCTAGCAGTTTGTGCCGTAAGATTTAAGGACTTCCTCAACCAGTAATACGTCAACTTTAAATTACCATCCTAAAACGCAGGTACTCAAAAGTACGAAGTATTGGAACCAATGACGTCACGAAGTGTGTTCGGGAGAGTATAGGCCAGTGAATTCTAGCCAATATCCTAGTTATAACGTGACATTTTCACGTCTCCACACATTTGTAGAGTTTATCCTCTCCGTCGTAGTAGTAATTCATATTCCGTTAATCCTTGTAGGATCCTGGAATCAGACATACTTCTGCACTCTTCGCAGAATAAGCTATATAAGAACTAATACACTGCACACTGCAGAAAATTATTTGTAAATTTAGCACACAGATGTAAAGGAGTGTTAATAACATAAACATTATACATACGTCAATGGTTGGGTTCCAATGAATTTTTACGAAACTTTCAGTTGCATACTGGGGTTACAAGACTTCTTAGTAACGATATCGTCCCCATCTTGGATTTTTGTAGTGTGTGTCACAACTTTTCATTTGGAGGAATTTACCTAACTTGCACATAATTACATAATTTAATACATCTTGATAGAATATTAGACGTCATTAATATTTGCTTACCGTTATTGATTTTACATATTTAGTTGCAGTTAGAAAATTCCTATTACTTTCATAACTGCAATTATATCTGTGACAACAATAACGGCAAACAAACGTTAATAATGTCTAAAATTCCGTCAACAATTGTGATATTTGGCAGTTAGGTTACAGTTCTATGAATTTACTCAAAACGAAAGTTATGACACATTCTGAAGCATTGTAAGTGTTACTATTTAGGAAGTTTTTTTACACTGTACGTCTGCCGTCACCAGTGAAAGGCGTGATGCCACAGTAGATATAACTGGCGGGAAAACGGTCACTGTTTTTTTTTTTTTTACGATTTGTTTTGTTTGGGAACGCCGCCCCTAAGAGGGTTGCAAAAGTTTCTCAGCTGGAAAAGAGACGTCTCAGACTTAACTGGGTCACAGCCCGTGTGTGCGCCAATGTTCTGAGGCGAGGCATATGCCGCCAGACACTCACACGCTGTGTTTGAGACATTCGTCAGTCCAAAGACAGCTTGTCAAATACTGCGCCAAGCCCATTCAGTTCCTGTGTCTTACACGTGTAGCAACAGTAGGTGGTGTATGGTCTGCACTGTACACAGTAAAATTCACTGCCCAGCGTTGTTATTGTCTTCGTGATTGCTTTTATGAATAGTGAGAAGACTTCATCTGGAACTATTGTTAGTGAATTGTTCACATCACAGTCATAGGTTCGATTCCCTGGCAGTAATAACTAAGCAAGCACATTGTGTATGAGTATACCATACAATCGTTTTCTTTACAACAATCTACAATGATTTTTTTTATAGAAAATTTAGCTTGCTGTAAATAAATATTGTCTTATATCAAATAAAATTTTGAAAAAACTAAGTTTGGTGTTTCTACATATTTCCTTTCAAAATTTTATCAGTTTATATGTGGCAAAGATATTAATTTTTTCAACATAAAACTTGTGTTGAAAATATAGCAATTTTCTTCACCATAAGATTTACATTGAACTATCTTAATAGTAACACAATTATGTTTATCATTTCTGTAACTCTAGAACAAAATTTTTCTTTGCGGGAAAGTTTCTTTGCTGATTATCATATTTAATCATAAATTTTATTTTCGGAAACGAACATTTTTCTGTATTTTTGAGTGTATACTGCTCGGATCGTATTATGCTTGGCCAAATCACCCAGAACAACTGTTAAGCGAGGTTCCGAATAGGTGAAATTGTTTACAATTAATGAACGCACCCACCCGTTTTTACGTTTCGATTATGAGGATCCGACAGCTACCGGTTTCTAAATCTGAGTACACGCGAGCTTTTTTAAATAACATGAAATAAAAATTTGGTCATGTTTATTCCTATTTGCAACCTGATTACACTTTAAGCTAGCTTACATCGATATGTATCCGTTACGTCAAGACAGCCTGTGTTATGTACGTGTAGTTATGTTTAGTGATAGCTTTTTATGTAAAGTTAAGAGACAATTTGCTATCCATTTCCCGACAGTAAATATGGTTATGGTAATGCTAACAAAAAATACGTTAAAATTACACTTTATTAATGGTGTTGGACTCATTGAGTGACTATGCAAAACTATGGGCCCTAATTTTGTTATTCTAGGGAATTACGTGTTATTTGGTGTACAAAAGTTGCACAGTGTGTTGCACAAACATAAAATAATGAACTTTTACGGGACCAACGTCATTAAATACAGGCCCCTAACATATGAAAGCTATGTTGTATTAAACAAAGAAATTTTAACAATGCAAATATAATACATGGTTAGTTACGTTTGATGTTAAGTGCTGAAGAAATATATTAAGGTCGATGTTTAGGTTACATATTACTTCCACGTTATATACTCCTGAAAGAAATTGAAAGTACACTTTCAATTTTATTTTAACAGCAAATGATTTCACGATATAAAATTAACACACTTCGATCAACCTTTATAAAAGGTATAGCGGTATAATTATGTCATTATTTTTAATATTTTGTTCAGTTCTGACATCAATTTTGCAAGAAAATTTTTTAAGCTTTTACGTTTTGTATTCCGATTTGTTTTATTTTAAAACAGTATTTCTCAACTGACGAGTTTATATTTAAGTGCGCAGAAAAAACTGTTTTGTGGTGGCTGCAAAATGTTTTGTCAATATGGACCCCACAAAATAATTTTGTAGTGGTTACAAAATTTTTTTTGTGGTCACTGCAAAACTTTATCGGGGACAGAAAAAAATTTTTGTGGTCACTACAAAAAATTTGGTAGGGTTCATTTTAACAAAATATTTTGCAGTGACTAATAAGTCTTCTTTTCAGTGTGTAACTTGACATATGTCACCGTATGTTTTCGTAATGATGTCATACTTTGAGGGGTGGTGAAATAGAACAAAAGAAGAAAAAAAGAGGTACCAAACGATCGGCTGGAAATGTCGTAGTCGAAATTTATAGCGGAATGCTTAGAAATGTTATTCGAGAAGCAACAGTTAAAGTCGGAAAAACTAATTTAGAACTTCCTGTACTGTTTTACTGGCTATACCTACCACGAGATAAATACCCATTAGAAGAAATTTTCGATGTTGACATGACAGAGTTTCTGTCACACTCGCAGATAACATCACTGACGACATTTTGATGACGTCACAGGCAGCACGAATTCTTGTCAACAGATATCCTTCATTTTATTTCGGTGTCCCGTAGATATAGTTAAAATCATCTCCTTTCATAGACTTTTCATTTTATGATAACGACGTCTCTCTTTGAAACGTATTTGTGACAAATCGTAAACAATGAACATAGTATTTAAAGTCGTTTTTACTAGGTTATGAAGCTTAATTTTGCTAGGATTATCCAGTTATTGCTATATAAACTGGAAAACTTCAAGTATCAGCGTGGAAACGTGTTATAATTCAAGCAGGTTTGGAACTCGCTAGTATTATAAAATTACTCGAACTTTACAGAAAATTACCTTAAAGGCTCGTAGAACAATAACAAATCTCTTGATTTGATGGAGTGAAACCCATATAAACTCCATACTAAATTACTGTATCTGGTAGTGCGCCGTGTGCGTATGGTAGGTTAATGAATTATTTAAAATAGCCATTAATCGTAAAACCAAAACAACAGTCCCTGGCAAATAAAGACAAAAAATGCCCACAAATAAAAACATAGAAGAGAACAGAATGTGGCACATAACAAACACACAAAAACCAGAGGAAGCTGTTGTAAACAAACAATATCAAAGTGGAAGCAAAGCACGATTTAATAAATGCTGGGCTACCATACGCAACGGGCAAAGAAAAATAATTATTTAAATAATTAATATAGGCTCACTCGCCATAGTAAACAATACACACCAGAGGAAAATATGAAAATATATTAAATGAGAACTCTGAAAATTGTGGTTGCTCAAAATTATTATTTAATTTTCACTGCAATATTAAATATTTTGTTTTCATTTTTTTTTGTAAATAAAATTCACAACATTATTGACATTGATGAATAGTCCATTAGTACTGAAATTGTACTGAAATTATAAAAGGCCCAAATCTTGCAGGCATAGTTAAATGAAAATAGTGAATTGATTATACAATTATTATTTTTCTTAAATTCACAATAAAATTATCTAAACAATAAATGCCCATTCTATAGGCTAAAAAATTACTGTACGTGCGAAACAATGACGTAATAAATTAATTTAAAAAATTTACAAGTAAATTGGATGCATCCGTTAGGCCTTATAAAATTTTAAATTGTTATCAAATTCAAATTAATTATTAAACACGTACAAATATTACATAAAAAAGATAAGTGTGACAGCTGTTAATTTATAGATTAAAATATAAAAATTTAACTGCGGTTTATCTGTTCAAAGTCTCGCAGTAGAAGAGTACAGCACGCTTGGGTAGCTTCATGTTTCCCAGTTACAGCGGCAAAACAAAGAAGACGAAAAGGCGAAGAAAGTGTCCCAAAATAGGCCAGAAAGACTGGACTTCTGCAGTAGAGACTACAGGTCAGCTCGTCAATAGTCCAGCTTGTGAATAGACCTAGACGCGAATCGGCAGGGACGTGAATATTCCAAGACGAAAATCATCCAGGTTGAGAATTGGCCTGGACGCGAACCCTCAATACACAGAAATTATCAAAAATATTATAGAAGATGAAAAATTTAAATAGAATACAAAACCTCTCGTAGGAAAATTACTCACCAGACGAGGGCGAAGATAATCTCTTAACAAAATTATAGATGAAACAACCACAATAAAATGTTTGTTTTAAAAAAAATGTAGCACTACAGTTTTCTACCACGTCAAAAATATATTGATTAGCTACATTATAAAAAAAGTTAAATAATGGCAACTCAAGTGCCAAGATATGCCAAAAAGGCAGGAACACCAAACACACTCATTTTGACGATACGGTGGTTGACGGCAAAGTATTAAGAAAATCAACGGAAGAAGCTGCAGAAACGTTGAACAAAAGAGCATCGAAAATGGTTAGCAACAGTACCAACATCGGCAAAGTGTGCATTGAAGCACAGTAGCATGCGACGATCACGTGAACAGAATCGCTAAACTGCATCGAAATCACGCGGTGAAATACAGAAATCACGCACTGCAACGGCAGCAGCACGTGGCATGAAGACGGAGGTACGACAGAACAACTGACAGAGGAATGTAAAGCCCAGCAGCCACTGTCCTGCTATGAAAAACACTGTAGTGCGACTATGTTCGGCTCGAAGTAAAGTAGCAAGAAAGAATAGCTGTAATTGAAAGTGAACTTTCTGAAATATCGTTAATAAAATTAAATTACTCAAGAACACTTATTATTGTTAATATAATATTAAACAAGTTAATAACAACACAAAAAAAATATAATTTTTCTGAATTTAATAAACACAAATGAAAAAAAATTAATATGTATATTATTTAAGTCGTGTCGCATTTGATACGGCACAATAGTGTGCATAATTATAAGTAGCCCCTATTCTAATTGTGTTTTAAACAGTACATAAAATAACAAAATAAATTATCTTAAGATATTGTAATACTTGCCTGCATGTAAAGTAAACAATCGCCATTTTTATGGAAGGAAAATTATGAAGGCTACAATAAACTATGGGCGCCGTGGTTGGCGTAGTGGATAGGACACTCGCCTCCCACCATGAAGATCGTGGATCGAGCCCTGGCGGGATTGGTTTCCGGATATTAGCATGTGGAAATCATGCCGGACTTTGTCGCTGGTTGGCGGGTTTTCTCGGGGATCTCTCGTTTCTCTAGCCCTACCCATTCCGGCGCCTCTCCATCGTTGGACCTAATTTCATTTATCCTTCGGGGTAAACAAATGCCTACACGCCGCCCAGTAACATGTCTGCATCCGGAGTGTGATATCTAGGCCCAACTATCATGCAATATTTGTTTATTACCGAAAAACTTAAGGAAGGTATACACTACCAACCACACCACCACGTCGAGCACGATAACGTGAGGTAGGTAGTTAGTTTGAAAGTATCATCGACAGCGAGTTCATTACAGATCAGTACCTGCCATCTTCGAATTCTACAAATTTCGCTGTGAGTTCCATACAATGATATCTATTAAAATATCCCGTCTGACAAGGCATAAATATTACCTTCTTAAGAGTTACCAAACTGTTGCCCCTGCATTAACTTTTTTTTTTTGACTAGTAACATTCCGGAGGAAGAAAGTAATTATTTTATATGGATGGTCACAGATATAGTGTAAGCAATTAGCAGTCATCACGCAATGCCAACTGCATACAATCTGATGCCCTCTCCCTTGTCGAACCGTAAAACATGATAGAAAACTCGTAGGCCAAAATAAATGCTGAATAACAAGTATTCATAAATGGTGGGTTCTGATCACTGGTAATGTTTCGGAGAGTGAAGGGAGTGAAACAGCCACGGTCTATTAGTCAGGAACCATCCTGGAATGATTTCGAGAAACCGTGGAAAACCGAAATCAGGATAGCCGGAGCCGGGGATTAAAACAACGTGAGCAAAATCATTTTAGTTGTTTGAAGTATTTAAGGTTATGCAGATTCTATGAGATGAATTTCGATGGTTTGTTTTCTGTGCCAAAAAAAAAAAAAAAAAACAGGCGATGTACCGGCTCTGAATTGTTTTTAATACATATATTACCAATTTTTGAAAAAGAATTCGCGTAGAAAAATATGTTCAAACACATTACAACAAATTAACGGGAACTCTAATTACAAGTAGATTTATTTTTTAAACTCAATTATTTCCATTGGTATCGAGTTATTACAAGTTTCATAAATAACTGCAAATTTCTGAAAAACATGTCAGATTTTACACATATACCTTAAAAAGAAAGCTTTCACTAAAGGAGCGACTAAACCATACTTACCCACGTTTCTATGAAATTTACGTTTTACTTGAAGCTCTGGGGTCTGCGAGCACATCCTCGCACAACAATTTTAAATTAATTTAAAAATTTCAAATTTTTTAATAGTGTTGGCTGCCGCCAGCATCGTCGACTTATTACTGCTGGTGTTATCATGTTTCCCGTGAAGCTGGAAGTTGATATTTATTAAATAACTGTATTATCAAATAACTGTATTATTGAATACAGTGTTTATTAACAGTAACTGATAACAAAAGTATTTTACAGTGTCGCATGGAAGAATTTTAGTCAGTAAAATGGTAATAAAGCCAGTAAAATATAGTCAGACTATGATCAAGAATAAAGTGTGTTACTCAACAATGCAGCAACCAATGTAAACAACCGATGCTCAGGTTTTCCTCGCAGGAAATAATTGTCCATCAGGTCTCCCCCTGGCCTCTAGGCGGAAGTTACTGAACTAATATGCTGTTTTCTCGCTGGCAACTAGCCTCTACGAGATCAGTGGTGCCCCTATCGTTTCTCAAGTAATATTGAAGTCAAGTTGTATTTTGTATACCTACATCTTTGAAAATATTTTGCGACAAGTATTTCATACTTTAAAAGTAACGCAATCTCGACAATTTTCTGTCGGTAGAAAATACGCTTTAACGAGTAGTGGTTAACCTGAAGTGGGTGTTCACGATAAAATGACTACTGTTTAAAATTTTCTTTCAGCCATTATGCAATCATGTTTACTATTTTTATCATTAAAACGACCACAAAAATAAAAAACACTGTAAGCGTTTCGCCACTCTCAAAATTTAAAATCTTTGACTAAGTTACAATAAAGTACATATTTTGGACGTAATAAGTGTTCGGGAGTGCTCATTTTAAACTGAACAGACTATAACGTTCTTTAACTGTAATTACTTAGTAGCTAGCGTGGAAAATAGTTTTCAAATAATCTTGTAGCGGCCGAAGCTCTGCGCACGCTCGACGACCAGTGCAGGCGGACACCTTCACATGTCAACAACGAGGAACCAGTATCTCATACAGACAGGAAACTGGGTGGGTTAGACCATTTCCAGGAGTACAGCCTCATCCCGGCATTCGCTGGAGGGATATCAGAAAACAATGGAAAACCGGAATCAGGATGGCGGACCGGAAATCGACATCGCATCCTCATTTACGCGAGTCCAGTGATTTACCGCCCCGCCAACTCCATCCATTGGGTTGAGAGAAAAAAACTGCTCGGTTGCCTTTCGTAACGCAGCAGTAAGAGAGTGCGGTAGAAGAATATCCACTGGATTCTCCAAATTAAATCTAAACGTTTTTGAAAGTCAACATGAAAAAACTACAAAACAATAATCATATAGATTGTTCGGGATAAAGTGAGCACCTTTGAAACTCTGCGTTGAAAGAACAGTTTTGTAAGACGTTTTCCCTGCCAAATTATTATGTAGTAAACACGAAATATTTTTGGTGACCAAAGCACTTGAGTGGTGACAAAAAATAGTTTAGTGATGGCGACAAAATAATTTTGATGGGTGAATATCAATAAAATAGTTTGTGGCTGTTAAAAAATATTTTTCTACGTGTAGTTGGTTTTTTTTTTTTTACTTTTATATATTTTTTTTCTATTACTATTTAGTATAAACACGGTGTCCTCGGTAACAATCAAGGTGTGGGTGTAGATTGTACTGTACTGTAATAATAAATAGTATTTTTTAAATATTTGTTCTAGAAACATAGTCGTAAAAAGTTCTCACTTTATCGCGAACCACATATAGATACAAAATAACATTTACCAACTTTATGAGAAAATACTTGCCTGGAATGATACATTGTTAAGCATGATGACTAGAGGTACGTCAATTTCGCGGATTCATCTGGCAGCAGCCTAGACTTGTCAGTCCTATACACCCACTGGCCACAATCGATTATCTATTGGCTTATAACCGTACAAGCAGGTAGCAAGCTATAACATCTTCGCATTATTTCCTTATTTACTACTGGCTTGCAGTAGTCAAACGCGTTTCATAACAGCCGCCAGCAAGTCACAGACATGACAATGAAGTATACATGATTGGCGTTCAACCTGACCTGGAATATATCTGCGAAATTTAAGTACCTCTAATGATGACTTGCACGGTAGTTAAATGTGCGAGGTTTCGACGTTAGAAATTGCTCTTCGGAAAAACATTACTCGAGAGAAAATTTTGGATCAGAAAGTTGGCAAAAAATTTATGTATAAAATGTATTTATTCAGCAAATTGGCTTAAATAAACCTACAATTTTAAGCTGATGTTTTCAGCAGTGAATTATGCATCATTACTTAACAAGGGTGCTCTGCACCGAAAAATTCGTACTTTATAATCATACCAAACACTCTCCAACTCTTATACATTACGTTAATAGTAATTTACCACTTTTAAAATATTTACGGTCACATGGTTTTCGTACAAGTATGTGTCGAAGTAGCTATTAGACCATTTTCGCTACATATCCAAAGAAAAAAATATTCAAACGGCACGAATGAAACAACTTAAAGTGAAAGTAAATGCATGAAGCTGCAGAATGACATTTTTGTTATTTTGCGTAAAAATGTTTATTTAAAATACAGGTACCCAAAGATATGCAAAAAATTAGGTATATTCAAGAATTTAATTTGAATGCAAACAATTTTACGTGAAATTGCGAAGGTGTTGTTCTGTACTTTAATGCATTCTCTTTCACTCTAAACTATTTAATATGTACCTTTTAAATAGTTTTTTACTTTGGGTAAATAGCGAAAACATTCAAACCGCTACGTTGGCATGTCTTTGTGCGAAAACTAAGGAAACGAAAAAATATTTTATTTTTTGGAAATTACTACAACGTAATGTGTAAGAATTGGACAACTGTTGGTGCAATTATATTATTACGAATTTGTCGCTGCAAAGTAGTCTTAAACTGCCTACCTCGGAGACGTGACGGGAGCATAAATAGAGAAATTACATGTTAAAATTATATTCGACGTTGTTCAATGTGTGTCAGAACTACATGAATGCCACCACAATAGGGGCTTACCTGTTGTAAGACGATATTTTAGGCTGCGTGTGTATTTTTTGCCTGAAAACTGTTAGCAACTAAGCTTTTTTTCATTCCAAAAAAAACACCAAACTCTTGGTCATAACAGAGGCGTCAATTACAAGTTTCATCTTGTCCAGCAAAATTCGAAAACCTTCTCTTTCATGAGATGTTTGACATGCAGTTCCAGAAAATCCCGTAGCAAATGAAGGTTACATTTGAAATGTGAGCTGCAAAGACTAATAGTTCCAAATAGGACTTACTCAATTTTTTTGAAATAAATATGTCAAAGCTTTGTTTTGACAAATTTCCAAAAACAAATGACATCTTGTCCAACTACCACGTGTGGTACATATTCTGGGAATATTTCCCAAACACATCTTGTCCTTACTATGTACAGTCATGGACACAAAAATTGGGCCACTGAAATAATCAAAGTTCACTTCGGCAATCATCGGCTGTGTGCAAGCGGGAGCCTGGCATCTAGGCAACCTGCATAACAACGAATAGCGGTGCGCTCTAACTGCGCTGGGCACAGGTTGTGTTGTAGGATTGGAGCATCGCCCGTTCACACCTTCCTCCAGCGACCAGACACTGTATATTGGCTGAACCAGTGCGGCGCACAAATCATTTAGTAAATGTAAAAGTGACACATGTCCATTTGTATTACTTAAACATGAAGATAGAAAAGTATTTGTAAAACACAGTAACGAAGTAACGAAAGTGCACAAATTTTCCAATAATCAGACAAAAACCGTTACCTATATTATATCAAAATGTT
>PNEQ01116520.1:0-41499 GCA_003012365.1 Medauroidea extradentata | reverse complement strand
GTAGTCAACCATTCTTTAAACTTGACAACGACGAAAACAGAGAAAATAAGAACGACTGTGTATTTGATAAAACGGGAAGATAATTGTGATATGTGTAATACTCTTATTGCTAGAGCGATAGTAATATTAGCCTTGATTTATATGGGGTTAATGCGGGTTGCATACATGCGCCTGAAACACTGACACAGCCTCTTAAGTCTATTTCATAGACATGAGGTCCCTCAGTTTCAACCCTTTAGACAGTTTGTTTGAGACATACTGTAGTCCATCAGCCTCCACCAAGAAAATTTCATTATATCCGCATTTCCCTCAGTTTGTAATGGGACCAGCTGCTACAGGAACTATGGAATTGCCACACAAGAACTACAGAATGTGTGGCAGTGTGAAGATATCAGATCTCATACTTAACTCATCTGTTGTTGCAGAAATTATATTATATTATTTTCAGGTGTGTGCCTTTACAACACTAAACATGTTGAATGTTATTTTTTCATAATTTTGTGCACTTCGTGAAGGCTTCTTCTTTGCACTAATTTTGTTGCACTGCACTCAAAGTTTGAATGAAAGTACTGAAACTAAATTGAGTAAACTGGTAAGTTGCTTCATAAATTCTGACGCAGGCTTGGAGTGATGCTGAGATGACTTACAGGGCAGTCCAAGCCAGTGAACGATGAGTTAAAAACAAATATATTTGAGTTACAAAGTGGTTGATGCCACCGGTTCCTATTTATGCTGTTTTTGTGGATATTACATTTAAATCGTGAAAGGGAGCAGATATCGTAAAACCATCTAACGGACATGTTGAAATTTGATTTTACAAATTTTGGTAGGTTCAATTTTAAATAAACTGTTTAAAAGCAATAACTAACCAGAAAATACGTAATAATTTTCGTTGAAAAAAATTGCAGCAAAACCAATTTTCAACACATGTACGTGATAGGTTAACGATATCTGCCCCCGTTCATTATTTTTAAAATAATTATATTCACACAAATGTAAATATGAGCAAATATGTAATTTAAAATACTTTAAAAGTTGAGCGTATAGAGAGTAATACGTGGTTTGCTATCAACTGAGCACTTTTGAAGAACACCTTGTCAAGAATAATTACTTAAAAATATGATTTATTTTGACTTCAGTTACTAACTGTTGAAATCGGTACAATATACACACTTTGACGAACACTGAAGGTGCTGTGCTTATATTGAAAAGTAACAGGAGAATACAAATTATCTGGAAGTAAAAAAATAGCTAGGCTTTTAAAAGTGCTCACTTTATCCCGAACTATTTGTAAAAATGGAAAGTATCCCACTCAAAAATTTCAAACTATACAAAAATATATATGAAAGAGGGTATTATGTCAAGCACTGTTTAGCTTTCAAGCCTCGTTTACACTGGTCCAGCATGATGAGTTGAGTTCACAATCCAAAAGGATAATAACACTCATGCTATCAATGTATTAAACTGACCCTTCACACGAGGTGAATAGGGTGGGGCAAGCGTGTGAAGACATGACAAAGAAGGTGGTGGTTCAAGGTGAGTGGTCGAGGGGCTTGATTTCGACAAAACAAGTTGATTCACCCTACAACTGTTTATAATGGTAAACTGTTCTATACCTCATACTCGCCCAATAATTTACATGGGTTTTGTGAAACTACAGTCACGTCACATTGGCTGAATAGTTAGCACATTGTCACAAGTACTGTATTTTATTTTTTTTTTAATATACAGTCTTACAACTAGATAGTAAATACGTTGAATTATAAAAATAATATTTTAGTTGACGTGTAATGGCACCGGTACACAAGAAACAAGATAGCTTAGAAATGTATAAAGTACCGTAAAGTGGGTATACTTTGTACCAGCATGGGTAACTTTGTTTCTAGATCATTTGGTGAAATAAAGACACGTCACGGCTGGGTATTGAAAAAATTATAAATTAAGAGGGCGTGGTACATAATTCAACGCTAAAAGCATTAATCTAAGTGTAGGTTTCTTGAAGCCAATTTGCGAAAGTTAAACAATGGCAATCCTAGACAATAGTTTTAGCCAACGTTTTAAACAAAATTGTTTTCAGTGTTACGAACTTCTGAGGCACAATCTCTGACGCCGGAACCTCGTGCATTTAACTGCGGCGCAAGAGATCACGCGTAACTATTTAGTAATTCTGGATAAATATTTACTAACAAAGTTAGCAACTACCATTTTCTAGGATTATCATTGAGTAATTTATTCATGTCGGATTCCAAAAAAACTTAGAAATTAATTGATTTTTTCAGCGTTTATTTATCTTCCCCGCACTCTTAATACTATTGAATACAATCTTTCAACTATCAACATAGAAAATATATTTTTTTTTGATGGTGCAAAGTTACACGTGCTAATTTACGGTGTTTGTTTTGTGATAAACAGAAATTTAGTGATGTTTGTAAACTCAGAGACATAATAAAACATGGTTAATTTTTTCTAAGTTAAGAAAGATTGTGGGTAGGTTCAAGAGGAAGGAGGAAGAAGGTAAACCTACACCTTACCCAATAATTTAATTTTTTTTTCATGTAAGAATAGGAGTGCACAAGTAATTAAATTGGTTTAACAGCTGGCTAAAGAAAATTCTAAAACTAACTTAATTTTCCATTTTTTTTTTATCGAGCTTGAGAACTAACACAGTGTAGTTTTGTTTTGTTTATCTATTTGACTGTACAATTTATTGAATATTTAAGAAATTTATACAATTAGAAGTATAATTTTTTTTCAAAAAGTCATAATTTAATTTGTTACAAAAATTCAAATAGCATATAAATTAAAGACCTAAGAGCCATTGCATCTACCGCAACATAATATGCACAAATACAGAATTAATATATTCATCAGAAAATAAATATAAGTTTTTTTACATACTCAATACATTTTGCAAACACAGTTAAAAATAGTAATTTAAAAAAAACCGTAAGAATTTTTACAGCGAATTTTGAAATATTGGAATACATATAAAAATTCAAGCTTATACACACGTACTTGGATTACACATAGTAATATATACACTGCCTTCCATATTTAAGTTCTAATTTGTAACATAATATTTTCAGCTGCACTTCACTGTATTTTAACTGGGTTTCTTGAAACTATGTAGCAACAAATAATGTAAGGGTTTTGAACCAAATAATATTCATTGCAGCCCGGCAGCATACAGACGCGAGGCACTCTTGTCATTTAAAATTATTCGTTACACAAATCGAAGGTAATGATTCCAACTGCGTGTAAAGCACCCAAATATAACGAAATTATTATTGTAAATGCGACAAGTTATTTGTGGGACTCCATAAATTTTAATAACCAAGAATGTCCGAAACGCCTATCAATAAAAATGCTGGCGATGGGTCAACATACTACTAGCGCTCGTAGTTCGCAAGCCGCCGCAAGCTTCACTAAGCGCACGCGGCCATCCATTGCGAATGGTAGTCATTTCCCGACCTAACTATGCCCATGCTCTTGGCCAATGTTAGGAAACCGACGTACTTGAATCAGTATGGATGCTGGCCTTGAATATGAAATTTGTTAATGTTTTTCATTCTGTGAGTGCTTGAGCATGTGTATGCAACCCGTACTTTGAAGACAGTTGTATTTATCTATATGTAATGCAGAAGGTTGGGAAGGAAAGGAGGCGAGAGGTTTTAAGAAATAGGGGAGGAGGTGGTGGGAGGTTGATATGGTGGTGTGGTGGAGGGAGGGTCTAATAATAATAATAACAATAATAATAATGCTTTTTTATATTCACTGTGGCAAGTTAGGGTATTGTCGCCTTCTCGTAAACTTAACCACAAACATTACGAATAAATTACACTTAAAATTGTATACATAAAATATTATGGTGATGTTTGTTATGATAATGTACACGGACGTCTATAGTACTTATACCACGATAATAGAAAAAAAGAAATGATAAAATAACAGTACGCATCTAAAAAAAAAATTAAATAATAACAATAAGTTTTCGTCTCTGTGAACAAGTAAACTGTATATAACATCAACTATTATGGACATATATACATGTGTATTTAAATATGTATTTACACACACATATACACACACTCATATATATATACATATATATATATATATATACATATATATACACATATACGTACACACCTATGCACTCATACACACATACACATATATACATCTAAGTATGAAATTATAATCAATAATAAGTCAAACACACAAAGACAGTTTATGTGCACACGTAAAGATCTACGCACTCATAGAGGCAGATTAATTCGATTTTAAATATACACACACACACACACACACACATATATATATATATATATATATATATATTTATTTATTCTATAATATAAAAATGAATCGCAAAATGTGTTGGTAAGCGCATAACTCAACAACGCCTGGACCAATTTGGCCAATTCTTTTTTTTTTTTTATTTTAATGTTCGTTGAAGTTCAAAGATGGTTTTTACGGCGAGAAAAATTCAAATAATTGCCGAAAAAAAAAAAACTAAAAATAGTACAGTCAATTTGAGCTTTATTGCTATTGTTGTTTAAACAATGTAGGTATGTTCCTGTGATCAAGGCCTTAAGCATTCACTCAGGTATTGTATAAAGTTTGGGGTGTGCGAGGGGTGGGGTTACGGGTTCGTATCCCGTGCAAGACTTTGCGATGGGAATTACTATGACATCATACAAGCGTATTGCGCGCGCTCTTTACACTGTTATTGAGTACGCTAGCTGTTAAATGCCGGGCAGCTGTTTTGCGGTGGAAGCCGCAGCCGGGCAGCTGTTTTATAGAGAAATAAAGATGAATTTAAAAAAAAAAAGTTCTGCAATAAAAGTACGCATAGCGCAGTGGACTGGACAAATCTGTTTATATTTGATGTTTTAAAAATAAACAGTGAATACAGTATAATATAGAATATAGTATCACCATCAATTAACACGTAGGCCACCTAACTAAAAGTTAGTTACTCTTTTCTATAGTACACGCGGGCGAAGCCGCAACGGGACATACACATATACGTACATACATAAACAATCGCAAATGTACCTTTAATACAGTCGCATATTTCATAAGTTTAAGGTTGACAGAAATATAATATTTAAAAAAATAACTGTTATAGAGAGGGAAAAAATAAAAACTGAGCCTCCTATTTTCAAGTAGCATTCATTGTAGGGAGCGTTCCTCTGAAACTCTTGAAACCATTCTCAATTAGCGCATTTACAACGTTGACAAATTGGTTTGGAATTTTTTTTAATCATATTAATATATTTAGTATTCCTCACATCCTGTGGTGTTAGCTGTAGGTGAATTTAAGGATGAGGTGTCAGTATAAGCAGTACGGTTAAACAAAAGAGAAGCCAGTTCCGTGGTGAGAATGAAGCTGTTCGAGTGGTGTCTGCCGTATTTGAAAGTTGTCGAGGACCGCTGAGTCTCGTATCAAAAATATGATTCATATTTATTGATTTAATTAATCGAAAATTGATCGGTTACAGACAAGTCGGTGAGGAGTGCATGGTGTGTGCAGTCGTTGGGGGCCTATACTAACTTATATTGTGTGTATTGTAATTAATAACTGATATATTACTGTAATAGAATACTACATTACAAAATAGCTGATGGTTTTTATCGGAAAACCATCAAGTGTTGTCGAGTTTGGAGTATGGTTTAAGTAATTACAATTATAAATATTGAAAATAAATTTTTAATATTAAATATGGATATTAAAAACAAAATAATTGTTATTAATCAATGTTACAGATTCATTTTATAATAGTATATTGATGATCCAGTCCTTAATCAGAAAAAATTATTCATCTGCCAGCTTTCAGGGTTGTGACCTATAACACTCGGGGTCATCTGCCTCCTTCGAGGGTCGAGGCCCATAACCATAGGTGTTGTCTGCTCGCTTTGAGGGTGCGGTGGGAATTTAAAAAATGGCTCATGCAGCCATTTTGAAAAGCCATTTGAGGTCACGTTTATTTTGAGACAATCGCATAGGTGGTTTGGATTGGTTGAAGGAAGAAAGGGAAATTTTTTCGGGAAAATATAGAAGATTTTTAAAGGAAAAATTGAAAATTTCCTTGAATTTTGGGAAACTTAGACCTTTCCGACTGTAAAAGGGGTTATTTTGGTTTCGAAGCCAAGATAAATCCAAGATGGCGGCTGTGATGTTACATCAGGGTGGGTAGCACCACTGCACCATATCCTTACTCCTACATCCGAGCCTACTAAACCAGTAGTGGTAGAGATAGGATACTGGCCGCCATTTCTTAAATTTCTCCTCTCGTCGGGGGTTGGAAGAGTAGTTCTCTTGATTGTATGAATTGAAAAATATGTAATATTTATACTTTAAACATAAAATTCTCCATGAGTACGGTAGGACAGGGCTCTGTTGCTAACGGGTTTATTCCACTCCACTTAGAAATTATGACCTGTTAACAAGTTGAAGAGGAAGCAAAAGTTATTTTCGGGCCATCTTATCTTAAACTGTGATCTTGGCTGTTATCTCGCCAAGCAGATAGATAGAGCACACTGATTAGTTTTGAGAAACCCTAGTCAAATGTTGAAAAGCTCGTGGGAATGTGCCACTTTGCAAAGTGTTACTGCGATAACGACAGAGTATTTCTTTTTTAAGGCAACCTTTAAATTACTTCAAGTGCTACAACGTAATTTTTTTAATTTTGTTCCAAGGTACGTTTCTTTTATTTATTACAGCAAGATTAATATACTGTAACTGTATTACGTATTTTAAGCCTTTATATGCTGCCTCTGGACCTGATCAAATACGAACGGCAGATTTTGGGGAAAGAATGAGGAGGCCAAAATCTATGAAAGCTCTAGTTGACTTATTTGCTATGTATTGGGCAAGTGATAAAATAGTGGCTCCTTGACAATAAATTAATTCACCTCAGTTTTTTGAATTGTTACTCATATGTTAACGATAGTGAAAACAATAACAGTATTAATAGTAATGTAGAATAAAGTACTATTGAAGACCATTGTTGTGATTAGCAGGCTGTTCAATTGAATATCGTCATCTGACGTTCTGATATAGATTGCAGGGTAGTTATGATTGTAAGTATTATATAATTAAAACTTACCTTTTTCCATAACTGAATGTTCATGGGATCCGGAAATAATTAAATAACAAGACATAAAAGTGTTATGTACAGCTTAAATAAATTCCTGTTTGGATTTCATGCTATTAATGGCTGCGGTAGCTCTGATTTCCTTCATAAACAAACAAACCCCTTCACGTTATTTATATGTATGTGTGTGTTGGTGTGTGTGTGTACAGTTTAATATCAACAAGCACTTGTAGTCTTGGTGGAGTTGATTTAACGGAAAAACTGAAACAACAACTTCCCAATTCTATCCGAAGCTTACGTGTCAAATGTACAATGCGAAGGAAACGAAAAGACGTCCAATGAAAGGATCCAGCTTTTCATTAGTAGCCTAGTTACAGGGCTAGGAATAAAAATGAAAAAGTAAGCAAAAAATATGCAAATTTGATGCAAAATCAATTATAAAATGTGAGGTTTAGCAACACTTTTTTTACGAGCGTATTAGATCTCGAGCAACCGGGAAAATGTTTTCAAAAAACGGCCCCGCCTTGTTAAACCAGCCGAAATACGGATGGACAGAATAAGGAAACTTATGTGTGTTCAAATTGTTTGCTGGAGGTCAGATCCCAAGTTTTGTAAGCAATTTATTTCGTAATCTCACAGGTTATTTTATTTTGAACTAGCTGGCCGGCTGTGGCGTTGCCCGCGTGAAATTATGTAATGTAAACAGTAACTCTGGATAAAATATGTGATGAACGCATTTAACAGTTAGCGTACTCAATAACAGTGAACTATAATTAACTGTCTTAGCTCAGTGTGAAGACCGCGCGCAATATGCTCATATGACGTCATAGTAATTTCCATCGCAAAGTCTTGCACGGGATACGAACCCGTAACCCTACCCCTTCCACACCACAAACGTTATACAATACCTGAGTGAATGTTAAAGGCACACCGTAATAATTCTTTCGTATGTAGTGGCTACAGTCCAAAGAGGTTTTATTTATGAGTAGGTTGGCAAAAAGAAACGACTGTTGAATTTTTTTCTCCGTGATCATTCTTTTTTTCGGGAGACTGCTTTTCAACTACTTAATTTTCGAATTTCATAAAAACCTGAATTTGATTTGTAGATATTCAGATAAGCTTCATTCTTATCAAAAAAATCATCTCGATATCTCAACGGGTATAAGCGGTACAGATGATTATTTGAAATCACATAATATTTTTTTAACAGCTTTCAAGGACGAATTTCGACAAATTGTAAAAATACTTTTTGGGTATTTAATTAAGCATAATTTTAAAAAATCACCTCACTATCTGAAATGGTTTAGGAGAAATCACGGATTAATGAAAAACACATTTTACGGCTTTTCACCCCCTTAATTTTCGAATTTCGCAAAATCGAAAAATTTGCGAGTATGCATTTCTTTGGGCAATATTATAAAGTTAAAACATATATGATAGCATTACCGGTTAATGAGATATCTAGGATTCTTTTAAAACACATTTCATCCCTTTTCACCCCCTTAATTATCGAATTTAAAAAAATCCTTTCTTAGTGGGTGCCTACGGGGCAAGGGGAAGCTTCCCTCAAAATGTCATGGTTCTAGGTCCAGCGGTTTGGGCTGTGCGTTGATGAGTGAGTGAGTGAGTGAGTGTGTGAGTGAGTGAGTGAGTGTGTGAGTGAGTGAGTGAGTGTGTGAGTGAGTGAGTGAGTGAGTGTGTCAGGACACTTCATTTTATAATATACTAGCTGTCCCTTTGCAGCTTCGCCCGCGTGTACTATAGAAAAGAGTAACTAAATTTTAATAACGTATTAATTGATGGTGTTACTATATTCTCTGTATATCTTTATAACAACAAATACAAACAGCTTTATCCAGTCCACTTCGCTGAGCGTACTTTAATTGCAGAACATCTTTGTTTTTAATTCATCTTTATTTCTCTACAAAATAGCTACCCGGCCGCGGCTTCGCCCGCGTGAAATTATGTAATACAAACAGTAACTCTGGATAACATATGTGATGAAGGCATTTATCAGCTAGCGTACTCAATAACAGTGAACTATAAATTGTCTTAGCTCAGTGAAAAGAGCGCACGCAATATGCTCGTATGATGTCATGTCATGTCCCATCGCAAAAACTAGCACAGGATACGAACCCGTAACCCCACCTTTCCCACACCACAAACTTTGTACAATACCCGAGTGAATACTTAAAGGCAGGCCGTAGTAATACTTTCGTATGTACGGGCTACAGTCTAAAGAGGTTTTATTTATGGTGGGTTGGCAAAAAAAAAACCGCAACTCCACAGACTTAACTACAAATTATTCAAGACAGGCCATAAGAGTTATTTCGCGTGTACAGGCTATAGTCCAAAGAGGTTTAACTATAAGCAAGAAATAAAAAGGTAGCAAATTTTGAACTATTTCAGGTGTTACGAAAGATTATTCTTAAACACGTTATATTTTTTATAGGCTTTCAAGGACGAATTTCCAAAAATCGTTAAATTACTTTTTAGGTATTTACTTATGTTTCATTATAAGACAAAAGCCACCTCGATATCTCTAACGGTTTAGGTGATACAACTGATTAATCAAAAAACTGTTTTATTTTTTTACCGGCTTTCAAAAACGAATTTTGAAAAATCCTGAAATCACATTTTAGGTATTTGCGTAAGCTTCATTTTAAAGAAAAAATCACTTCGATATCTCAGGTGGTTTAAGAGGAAGAGAGGATTTACTGTAAACGAATTAAACGACTTTTCATCTCCTTAATATAAAAATTTCGAAAAATCCTGAAATTTGTTTCTATACATTTGTATTTGCGACCTAACGAAGTGAATAAGACGACGATAGCCCGTCGGGTTCGAGAAATATCAAAGATTTGCAAAAAATATATTTCACCCCGTTTCACCACCTTAATAGCCGAATTTCAAAATTTCCTTTCTTAGTGCGCGCCTACGCCACAAGGGGAAACTTCCCTTAAAATTTCACGTTTCTAGGTCCAGTTGTTTGGGCTGGGCGTTGATGATGAATGAATGAATGAGTCAGTCAATCAGTGAGTGGGGCACTTCCTTTTATATATATATATATATATATATATATATAGATTAAGATGAATGTATATGAAATTCTTTTTTTTTTTTTTAACTAGTCTGTTTAGAGATGAGAATGAAGTCATTGAAGCTCTACATAATTCTGTCTACGAATATGAAAGATAGAGCTATAACAGATATGAACCATGAAATGTAATTTTGTAAAACCTATTATTTTGTATTATCACATTTATATCTGCCACATTTGACTGGAAAACTATAACATGGATATTTTCGATGAAAAATCTAACTGAACAATAAAACTGTACTTATTAAAATCACATATTAGTATTATTTTACATATAAGATGTTAGCAAAACATAAAACATTAAAATAATGTAATTTTAACGTAAAAATTGTTAAATTACATTTCATAATAAGAAATAAAAATTTCCCAACATCTATCTTACAGCAGGTAATATGAATGTCCGTACAATTATAAATCCCATTATAACCATAATGCTATACAAAATTGTGTGCAAATGAAGGGATGTTAGAGAGAGTGCTATAGTACAATACAATCATATGGAGGCGACAGAGATAGAGTTATGTTGTCTGCCTGGATGCTAACCTCATCAAGTGTCTGACGTGGTAAATGCGCCGAACGGTGTTCATAGCTTACGCCACGGCTGTAGAAGAACAAGTCTGGACACTCGCCTGGAAACTTGACCCCCTTGTTGTTTGGCTGCAGTTCTCCAAGTTACCGAGAATATAGTGTTTTATTGGCGCTGCAGTTAGGGCGGTCGGACACAAACTCCGCCCACTTCCTTCCCACTAAGATAAACAATTTATACAAACGTATTTTTCTATCAATTTATGAAATACTTCCTTCGCTCACAAATCTAAGAAAATGCTCCAGCAATCTTTATTTACTTTATAAATTTAACAATGGGAAAAAGTGGGCGGAGTTTGTGTCCGACCGCCCGGATTACAGCACCAAAAAGTACGACATTCTCGGTAACTTGACGAACTACAACCAAACAACAAGGGGGTCAAGTAAAATACATTGTTAGATAGGCGAGTGTCCAGACCTGTTCTTCTACGACCGTGGCGTAGGCTAACACAAGTCTGCTTTGATATAACACTCGACGAACGTTATGCACGTGTGTATACTCATACGTCCATCAATACCTCAAAGCTTATTTTATAGCAGCCGAAAATTGAGAAAGTGCTTGTTTTTGTGGTCCTATTTACGTGTAGTAATCATGGTTTAGGTAATAAAAAGTACAGGCCGACACAACACATATTTATCTCAAATATTACGCCATAATATAATAAGGTCTCCACTGAATGTCTCATAGAGACCAGTTATCGGCGATTACAACGCACGCCAAGGAGCAGAATAAATGAGTCGTCCAGTTCCAAAACTCGTCTTGTCCACTTTCACTAAAACTGAGCAAATGGCGAAAAACTGATTTGCGAGCCCATTTATGATATGGCCAAAGCAGTTGTTCAAAGTGTATCTGTTATTGAATAAGGCGAGTTTTGGAAACTATCACCACGTCAACTTCAGCGCACGTTTAAAAGCTACACAAAACAGTTCAGAACTAATTTTTCCTTGGTGATGGACAAGACGAGTTTTGGAACTGGACTACTCAAATATAGCATTTTGTGGGTGCAACGTAACATTTGCAACTGCGTTGCGTCTGGTTGCGTTTCACTGGAATTAAATACTTGCATACATGCAATAGAAGACCCGTTTTACTATCTCTGCACTTGCATTGCAATGCGTCGGTGCGAATAGCAGGTAGTGATATTTAATCAGGGCCCATGTCAGTGTCTTGCGCCTAGAGGCTAGGCTACAGTGTAAAAAACCGTCCTTAAGAGTGCGTGGTAGATAAATAAACGCTGAAAACATCAATCGATTTCTACGCCGTTATCGAAGCCAATATGGATAAAATACTCAATGACAATCCTAGATAATGGTATTTGCTAACTTTATGAGTAAATATTTATCCAGAATTACTAATTCGTTACGCGTGATCTCTTGCGCCACAGTTAAATGCACGAAGTTCCAGCGTCAGAGATTGTGCCTCAGAAGTTCGTAACACTGGAAAGAATTTTGTCTAAAACGTGGGCTAAAATTATTGTCTAGGATTGCTATTGTTTAATTTTCGCAAATTGGCTTCAAGAAACCTACAGTTATAGATTAATGCTTTTAGCTTGTAATTATTTACCGCGCCCTCTTAATAGTATACAATTTTTAACTCATACACAGTACGGGACACTTATCCACTTCAGCTTGTTAAGGACTTGGGCCCGAGTTTCTCGGCTTTCGAGAGAATTATTATTTAAAATCCATACGAGAGTCGATATCGTAAAATTGCTTCGTAACTTTGTTGCAAATTGGTTTTACTATGTAGTGTGATTTTTCGAGACAAACTGTATGATGAGTATAGCTAATTTATAAATTAAAAGGAAATTTCGTTAATTAACTAATTAGCAACTATTGTGCAGTCTTCTGACTCGACAAAATTAGAGTACGCAGTTTAAATGAGTCATAACAAAGTTACGAAGCGATTTTACGATATCGGCTCCCATTTAAGTTTTAAAAAATAATTGTCGTTAAATGCGAAGAAACTCGGGCCCATGCCCTTAAGAGAGCAAATATTGAGCAATGTTACTGCACAGATTTTGCAATACCAGTATGCAGTAGACTGTTTCCTAGAAACATAAAAAACGCTCCTATTGATGTATGGGTATGGGAGACAATTTTACTGTACAGACTACCTTATAGGTCGTTCGGGATAAAGTATGAAATAAAAATTTTACTTTCGAAAAAAATCACTGGGCGTTATTGCATATAATTCAACATTAACTACAGTTGCCTTCATGCTGGTACGGTTGGCAGTGAAATGACGCAATCTAGTTCCGTCTACTTTTTCTATTTAAAAACAACATTAAAGAATCAAAATCATGCGAAATCTAGACAATTTTATTTTTTATAATAAACTTTTTTTATCGAACTGCATCCATTCATACTGACTGCACAATTTATCTAACACGCGCAAACTTCAAGTGGTGTGTCCCATCGTTAGCCGTTACGAGCGGAAAGATACGAATTGGCTGAAAATAGAACTTTAGCAGGGATTTTAGATGCTCACTTTATCCCGAACCGCCTATAACATTCCTGTACATCGATATGGTAAGTTTACATGTAATTTTCTACAGTGGCAGTGAGACTCGCGTACTGTATTAATTTTACCTCTCCGCACTTCTTGGATTCGTACGCACAAAAATACGTCCACGACGGTAACTTAAACAACATGCAAAACTTGCAGTTTTACTGCAATAACGTTAAATAAATAAATATTGTGTTAGTTTTTTGCAAAATGATCTGCTATGACATTGGAACCCACGCAATTGTCTGCCAATGATAACTTTCCAGGATATATAATTACACATTTTAACATATCGCATAGGTAGACTTGCTGCTTTTACGTTTTACTCTGTCTTTACACCTTTTGTTACTTGGGTAACACTAAATAAATTGGCGGTCTAACTAATGAAATCTCCTCAGGCATTTATAAAAGCTTACTTGTCTTGAATAGGAACGATAACATTTCAGCTTCCGCTGTACTAAAGGTAATCCGAGTAAAGTTTACCCGACACCGATCACATTCACCTGGCAGCTTGTTGGTCAACTATTCCCTTGCCTCGAAGCGGTTGTTAGCAGATAATGTCGCTTTTTTATTTTAAAAAAAATTGGAAATAACTAACTCAACCAAAACCACAGTGAAGTACAATTTTATGAAATGTGTTGAAAATATTTTATAAACAAACGCGAAACGAACATTATATATTATATTAGCTGTACCTTAACGGCTTCGCCCGCGTGTATTATAGAAAAAGAGTAACTAACTTTTAATTACGTTTTAACAATATTTAAATTAATATTACAAACAGTTTTAACCAGTCCATTTCGCTAAGCGTACTTTAATTGCAGAACCAATTTGTTTTTAATTCATCTTTATTTCCCTACGATAGTCAATAACTGTCTTTTGTAGAACAAAAACATGTAGATTGCAACATTTAAGTTATTTTTCCGTGGTCAATACTCACTTTTCGGGAGTTCTGTAACAATTTACTACTTTTCACACCCGATACTGTAGAATTTTGAAAAATCCAGAGTTCTGTTTTTAGATATTTACGTGCGCTTAATTTTAAAGCAAAATCCACCCCGATATCTGAAATTGTTTGGGAGATACGGATGATTACTATGAAACATGTTATATTTTTTTAACAAGCATTCAAGGACGAAAATTTAAGAATCCTAAAATTACTTCTTAGGTATTAACGTAAGTTTCATTTTAAAGCAACAACCACCTCGATATATCAAATGGTTCAGGAGATACGGATGATTAATTGAAAACACGTAGAATTTTTTACGGGCTTTCAAGAACGAATTTTAAAAAATTCAAAAATTAATTTTTAGACATTTACATGAGCACCATTCTGGGGCGAAATAACCTCGATATCTTAAGTGGTTTAAGAGAAGTAGATTTACTGAAAACACATTTAACGGCTTTACACCCCTACAATTTCCGAATTACGAAAAATCTAAAAATACTGAAATGTGCATTTGCTTGGGCAATGTTCTGAAGTAAACATATTAACAATGTATCGTCAGGTTAGAGAGTTATCAAGAATTTTACGGAAACGTGTTTTGTCCCTTTTCACCCCTTTAATTTTAGATTTTCGAAAAATCCTTACTTAGTGGGTGCCTACGGTGTGAGGAGAAGCTACGTTGAAAATTTCACGTTTCTAGTTACAGCGGTTTGGGCTGTGCGTTGGTGAGTGAATGAGTGGGGCACATAATTTAATATATAGAGATAGTTAAAATAACGTGTGATACAGACGTCGCGTTTAACGAAGTATTTATCAGATACAACACATGAATGCCTCTTTTTTTATTGTTCACGTAATCTTAAAAACCTGAACAGTAGTACGGTAGGTTCACAATTGATAAGTTAACGGTAAGCATAGAACATGAATCAAACGCACAAGAACTGAATGCCATGTATTCGAACCTATTGACAACTGCTAAAATTGGTCGTTAGGATAGAGATGTTGATATAATAAATGGTAATATTTTATTTCTTATGCAGATGCATATGACAGCAATCAATCTAAGCAAAGGATTCGTTGAATGTCAGCCATATTGTTTAACTGCAAAATTACACGTGAACGAAAGAATATTTAAAAAACCACGTTTACGTATAGTAAAACGTTTTACAATGTGCAGTTTGTTTGGGCATAGTTTCGTATGTTTCCTGTTATTTTCAAACACGACTCCAATTTAAAGTACCTATGTTTAAATGGTTTTTGGATGTATTCTATAAAGCAATGAATGCTTTAGCTTCGTCAAGAAAATGTCTTAGTTTCAACATTACAGTAAGAATTCAATTGTGACTTATTATTGCGCAAGAGGGTAATCCGAATAATCGTACACAAACATCCTCATACACACTGTAAACCACTTTTCAAAGAAATGAGGATATACTCCCTACCACATGCATATACATTTTCGACTCCATATTATTCATCAAAAATAATTTACGCTTGCCTAGTTATCAGTTTAATACTCAAATTAATCACCACAATACTTGCAACAAAGAGGATATTCATATCCAACACGGTAGTACAACTCAAGCTTTATGATCTGTGCGTGACAAATAGAGTACAATTTTATAGTAAAATACCTCACTATAAAACATCAGTAACTACAAAAAGTTTCGTAACATATTATTTTAATTTCTATTTGGTAAATGCTATTATGAAGTATATAAAGTATTTGGAAAATTTAATTAATGTATTGTACCCTCGTGTTATGTTCATTGTTCGCGTGTTTTATGTATATATATAATACTGCTTATACTGTATACGGTAAACTTTATATTGTACTATATTATTAAGGGGTATGGAAAGGTAATATGTCGAGCGAACGACTGGAATACAATCGTCGATGAACCCTAAACTACTCATCAAAATTCGATGGAATATTTTGGCCAAGTAGGTATTATATTAGTATACGTTTATTTATATAGCACTGGACGGTAGTATCTTTGCTTTTGAGTAAAAAATTAAAAGTGGTATTTAAAAAAAATAGTGATTGAAACCACAAAATCCATAACAATGAAAAACCGTAATTTTTATAACTATAAGTACAGTAATATCCAGGACTCTGTAATAACCGAAATTCAAAAAATATTCACCTTTTGATTTTAATATTATTTTACTCTACGAAAACATCTGCGCGAGTAGTTTACTGATGTTAAAATTATTTTAAAATCATAACGCTAATATTTTTGAATTTCGGTTATTATGGTGTTAGATATTATCGTACTAAAAATTATAATACTAATTACTGTTTTCCATTTTTATTGATTTTGCGGTTTCAGTTCCTTATTTTTCTAAATAGTCTTTTTTATTATTTTACTTGAAAGCAAAGCATACTACCGGCCAGTGCTATATAAAGAAGCGTCGGCTAATAGAATATCTACTCGGCCAAAAATCCCAACGAATTATGATGAGTAGTTTAGATTTTATCAAAAATTAAGTATTCCAGTCGTACGCTCAACATGATACCTTTCCATGCCCCTTAATTTGTTTTTGAAATGTTAAATTGGAATCATTTTAATCGGAAATTTGAAGAAGGGACCAAGTCCACTTTTTTTAGCAAATTCAGGTCATACGAGATTTCGACTCTCCAAAGCATTCCCTTGGCTTTCAGCAGCAAAAGAAATCCAGTCCTATACAAGAAATACGTTAAACGGACTAGTCCATGAATGTGCCAATAGCGCATTATTTTCTTTATGACTTACATGAATGTAGTTTATTTATTATTTTCATTTTGGCTTAGTAGTTTTTATCACTAGTATATACTAAGGTTCCAAATATCTACACCAAAGACATTATGCTTTCTCTGATAATGTAATACATAACACTGCTGTATAGGTAGAAGGTACTGGGTGGTGTTGCGTTTGCAAAACATGTTTTTATGTATCATATTATTAGTTTTTCACTTGAATATACCAACATTGCACAAATGTACACTCAAGGCATTATGTTTTATGTGCCATTGTTAGAAACAACGCTACTTATTTTTTAAACAGTATCAACTCCAGTAACATTATTAATTTCTAAAAAATAAAATATAAATGTGTGTCTATGTCAGTTACGTTTCATATTATTCCACACACACTATACTTTCATGTCATCAATTATTGATGACCTGTTTCACTCCCAGATCCATTATAATAAGTTTTTTTTCCCCCCAGAAATCTACTTACTTTGACGTGGTCCCTTTTGCAAATTCCTAATTAATTTGTACTAACATTTTAAGAAAAAATTCATGTCAATTTGTGGTATGTAAATATGTACTGGCAAGTACCACAGCACTCGCTCTGAGGCCCAAGGTGAATAATAAAAAATCAATTAAGGTTTCTGATCGTACACAGTTTCTACTGTTGTATGTTCTGCGTTTATAAATAATAAAAATAATAAAAATAAGTTAATACCTTTTCCATATAAGGTTGCTGAGTTACACAGAAATGTGTAGGCAGACCTAATAAAAATAATTACATGCCCCTTTTAAAATTCATGCGAAAATTGTGTGTTTAAATTCATACCCATACATGTTCATCCAACTGTAAATGTGCATTAAATACAAGTCAACAGCTGCAATATATTGGATCACGCATTTAGTTACGAAATGTTGCCTCTGGCAAGTTTACTAACCTTTAAAACATGGAATGTCCACAATACACGCACAACTAAACAAGTATTGCATCACCTGGTGGAATGACTGGAATTAATCGGCTTTCGCAGTCCTCCGTCTAGCAGGCCCTGTTCATGTATGGTTATTTACAACTATGGGCAGGTTTACTGACATCTACGAACAGTCAAAGGAACTGAATGTTTGATGTACTGTTATAACAAGTCAGCGTCAGTGTTCAACCGATCTTGGAACCGAGGTGATGTAATACTTTTTTTTATGTGTGTACATTCAGAACAAGACGTAACATTTTTTTTCTTTAATAGCGAACGAAATACAACGTTAACTAATCTCGTAGTAACCACAGTTTGAAAGTTAGAACTCAGAAAAACAGTCAACCTTCCATTAGAATTTATTGGTTTCTGGACATACGCCATTGCTCATGTTTTGCTGATCAAACCTGTGTTGAATGACGAAGTACATAAAAGAACAAGAAAAGATAAATATAAAACGCACAACAAAAAATAAAATAAATAAATAAAAACAGAGGAATTCTGTCAGACTTTTTTTCATTATTATTATATTAGACAGCAAAGAATTCTATAGATAGAATTCAGTCGAATATCGACACAATACCAAAACACAAAGTACACACAGAAATATAGAACCAGATTCCCAATGTGAAAATAAGATGTAAACAGACAAAAACCAGTAAACAGTGGACAACAAACGAAAGACAATAGACAACACAATCAATATAAGTCAAACCAACGAAAAAATGCATATTTATTGCCCACTGTTCACTGTTTTTTTTGTCAATTTCCATTTTTTTTTTTCATGTTGGGAATGTGGTTCTATATTTGTGTCTGGCTGTTGTGTCGATATTCGACTGAATTCTATCTCTAGAATTCTTTGTCGTCTAATATAATAATTGTTTTAAAAAACTGACAAAATTCCTCTGGGGCTGTTTTTTTTGTGTGTGTTTTATATTTGTATTTTCTTGTTCATTTTTGTATGTTTTCATTCAACACAGGTTTGATCAGCAAAATATGAGCAATGGCTTACGTCTACAAACCAATAAATTCTAATTATAAACTCACGTTGTAACAAACATTTAAATATCGCAATAAACCTGCCCTATTTCATTTTCGTTATAGGTGATTCAGGATAAAGTGAGTACGTTTGAGACCCTAATGACTTTTTTAACTTTCAGTTAATTGATAGTTTCCTGCAATGCAACTTTTTAATGTAAACAAAACAAGCTACAAGGTGTATAGATTGCAGTGTACTAACACGTTAAAGCCTTAGGTAAGGCTATTTTACACTACAGGTTATAAAGAACAATGGTAAAAGTATGGCGCAGGGGACATTTCTGCCACTTGAGCGCCGGTATCGGGAAGGGGTGTAAACTGACCAATCACGGAGCTTTCCTGAATTTTATGTTACATTAAGTTGGTAACTTAAAACGCAAAATTAGTTTCTTTTCATTTAAAATTAAATTAAAACACTTCTGTCATATCCAAGCCTATTTAAATTACATTTTACTACAGTTTCGTATTCCTCTGGTCCCTTAGCGATAGCAGTTAAACTAGTGGCAGAAATTTTCCCTGTGCCAAACTCTCCCATAAGAAAACACATTATATTTCCAACCTGTAGTAGAATTAACTTCACCTAAGATCACAATAAATATTATAATTTTAATTATTTTTCTAGACACGACAGTCTTGAAAAGTGCTCACTTTATCGCTAACAGCCAATAGCATTGCAAAATGCAATTTTTTTTTCGCTTCTCTGCAAAATTGGATAAGGTGGACACGTCTGGCTTTGAAAGCTTGCTCTTCAATTGTGAGCCAACCGTTACATGATGGACAAAACCAGCACACATGACAGAAAACATATCCTACACGGTAAAGTAAATCGTACTTTTACAATAAAAATATTGAAAACAAATGTCAACATATTTATTAGTTTAGGCACTCGAACTAAGAGTGTCGCAGGTCATAAACCTGCTCTAAATTTTCCTCATATCTGTTGGTACTACTCGGATGTGTTTTAATGAGCAAAGTGATTTATGTGAATCAGAAGTACCTTCAAAAGTCTGTTACATTTTACAAAATATTTTGTACTTTTACAAAAAAATTTCTTTCAAGCTTGTTGACAAATGAGTTTCTTGTGGCACTTAAAAAAGTTGTCGTTAAAATTTGCAAGAATTTATTCGTATCGGTTATTGTTTAAAAAAAACTATCACATAATCATACTTTAATGAAAATGTAGATTTTTTATTGTCGGACTGACTGAATGAAGCTGAAAGGAACTTAGGTCTTACATGCTGTACATACAAAGCAATCATATGACTTTTTTGTGGACGCTGTTGAAAATATCTCAGTCCGTAAGCACTAATTATTTCACATATTTATTTATGGCTTTTGAAATAGTGGATTTTAACAATGACCGATTCAATTATATTTGTAAATATGCAGACATATTTGCACAATTACAAGTATTTCATGTAAAATTTACAATATTTTGTGAACTAACAAAAATTTTCTGGAAACTATTTTTAAAAAATCCTAAAAGAATGGTGGAATTATCTTTACTGTGTATTCCACCTCGTGAGCTTTTGTAAATCGCCTCTGGCAGGTATGGAAGATGTAACATAAATTGTTATTATGTCTGGTCAACAGCGAGGCCATTAGAGACGGTGACACACGACTTGGGAGAGGAGTCGGCCATGGCCTTTCTTAAGGAACCATCCCATCATTCACCTGGGGTGATTTCGGAAAACTATAGAAAACCGAAGTCAGGATGGCCGCTCTTGAATGCGAGTCTTACGTGATATGGATTCACAACCACACTTAGCGTACGTACTGTGGCGTATGTAGAAAGAAGGAAACTTAATAAGTAGTAGTAGTGTACTATACTTTACGTACTGTGTATTTGGTGTACTGTGCTGAAGAAATGTATTTATTAAAGTGATTAAGTTTCAAGGTAGTGTAAGTGTGTAGGGAGTGACACCTGAATATCCACATCAACAGAACACACAAGACAATTCAAACACAATTATGATTTAAAAAACGATGTAATTTACTATTAGAAAAAGATTTGATATAATGAGAGGAAACTAACAGAAATTTAAAATTAAAATATAGCTTTCAAAATCACACAGTTCTGAAATCGTGTTCTGAAGTTAAAATTATTAAATACCAATAAAATAGCAGCACTCCTAATGAATAAAAATCTATCCTCAGGGTTTAAATATCAGTTGAAATTAAATGTCTCAAATAATTACTCGGCTGCTAAAATATAAAGACTAATTTTCTCAGGACTTCTGGGTACAAGTATATAGTTATCCTTTAAAAAACGTCCAAAACAAGAAATAAATAGTTTAAGTTCTGGAAACGTTCAACTAAATCATCATTAAAACACTTATAAACCTTTGAAAGTAGTTTGACCAAATTATTTGCCGTAATATACAAAATTTTGGGTGACAAAGAAATGTTCTAATTTTCACTTAGCAAGCCAAAATGGCTTATAACGGCGTCCTCTTCTTTTCTTGATGTTCACTATTAAATTACTGTTGTAATTCCTATCGCTCGACCCACTTCTTTCACGGTCGGCGAGCCTACAATATTCACTAGCTTTTGGTGGCACTATCTCAAATCCTATACTTAGGATGGGCCCAAATTTAAACTATTTATTTAGGGCGTAAAATTAATCCGTCACCATTAGTTTGAAGAAGCGACCAAAAAGTCCCTGTACCAAACACAAAATTAAGGACTACGAATGCATAATCTCCAATAATTAACTAAAATAGTGCAAACGTGTTATATATCGCAGGTAAACAAAATTATAGTGAAATTATTACTCAAATATTAATAAAATAACAATCAGCAATTAAAAATTATTACATTTACTGTAATTAAAACACTGGATAAAACCATTTAATATTAATTAGTGACTCGTTCTCGGCATAGAATCGCCATGTCGTCATATTAAATAAATTAGGTCGGGGCTTCTAAAAATACGGTAAAATATTACTAATACTCTTAAAACACATAATATAGCATAAAAATACGTTTCCAGTGGTTAAAATACATTTCTGTGACTTTTAAAATAAGTTAAAATTACCGTTAATGCATTTACTATAATATCCATGCTGCATATTGTTACGGATACCACCGCAGCGCTCACCAAGCAGGGGAACGGCAAGCGCGGAGCGGTGTTATGACAACACGTTTAAGGTTACCCTCAATATTGAGAGCAGGCTGACGTATATAACGAAGGGGCAGGGCCACTGTAGGGGTTGTTCATCGGACCGTCAGCTGGGGTACCTCCAGGTCGGCTAGGACGCCGTCCCCCTGCTGACCAACTCCGTAGTCCGAGGGCCGGACGTCTGGGACTCCGCTCGTGACCCGGGGAGGTCTCGTCAGTGCTCACGTGCGATAAAGTTTGAGTGTCGACGGCGCCAACATTCAGTGGTAAGCCGCTTGGAATTGGGTTCCAATATACTTCAATTAAAGCTCCCCTATATCCAGGTCTTCAGCCAAGATTGTACGACGCCCATTGTAAAGCTGTACTGTGCACTGTTAATGTAAATTAAAGCCCCTTCTAGTCAATATTGTGGCGTCTAATGATTATCCTTAATACCTGGTCGCAGTACATAGGAGTAGCAGTTGAATGGTGGAGACAGTAGTAGCCTCAGTCTGAGCACGCCACCCTTATGTTCACCCCGAGAACCTACTGGAATAAAGAATCAAATTAAGAGGTGAAACAATATGTCACAGTACAAACACATACGCGTACGATAAGTGTTAGAGATTGGATTCACAAAATCATTTAATCTAGTCACGTGAGGAAATTGTTTATGTCATAACAAAATGTCAGTAATAGATCATCGTACTTTACTTTCATTTTTGAAGCAAATAAATAATTTATGGCCACAAGACAAAATATTTCTTAATATAATTTAATATTATTGAGTCTTACGTTTGCACATTCTGCATTCACAACCACCACTTAAGAGTGCGTGATATATAAATAAATGCTGAAAACATCAATTGATTCCTACGCTTGCTTCGAAGCCAATATGGATAAAATACTCAATGACAATCCTAGATAATGGTATTTGTTAACTTTATGAGTAAATATTTATCCAGAATTACTAATTCGTTACGCGTGATTTCTTGCGCCGCAGTTAAATGCACGAGGTTCCGGCGTCAGAGACTGTGCCTCAGAAGTTCGCAACACTGGAAATAATTTTGTTTAAAACGTTGGCTAAAACTATTGTCTGGGATTGCTTTTGTTTAATTTTCGCAAATTGGCTTCAAGAAACCTACAGTTGTATATTAACGCTTTTAGCGTTGAATTATGTACCACGCCCTCTTAAGAATGCGAACATGTACTCTCGGTCTCTACTTTTACACCTGCGTACGCGTATACGCTACGTGGTGGTTGTGAATCCAGCTTTAAGGCCTCTACACAATTGAAAACAAGATTTGACTTTAACATTTGACTTTATGATAGCTTTCAATACATGGCTTCATATGGAATCGTACACAATGGCGCCGCGAAATCTAAAGTCAAGCAGCCTTCACTTCAAGTTTCCGGTGAATCTGAGGCTGTGTCTCAAATAGCCCAGAGATTACTCTCTCGCACCATCTTGACGTCACATAGTGTACTCTCTGCTGTCCCAAATTCGAGGGTGAGTGGGGGAAAGGTAGAGTGAGCCAGACTGAGCAACGATGCTCCCTCGCTGCACCCTCTCGCCCGCTCTGCGGGAAGACATCTTTGTTTTCATTCAAAATCGAGAGAAACACGACGTCTGTGTGCAGGGCGTAGTTTTTTAAGCGTCAAGGGGGTGGCTAGTATTTCATGTAAGTAACAATTATTTTATAAGTATACGCAAACATGTCCTAATGCTTTCTTTTCCTCAAGCTAGGTTGCAGTGCTTCGAGAGTGCATCCGAGAGTGGCTGTCTCAATTTGATTGAAGATTCAACCATAGTGGCCGAGAGCGAGAGTGTGGAGTATGAGTGTGCACACTATTTATTTTAGACCTGGCATGAACACATATAGTCAAATTCAAGATGGCCGTTTACAAAGAACAGCTGACAATGTATGTTATAACGAAAAATCTTTATTTCCGAGCATCGTTTTATTCTCCAGCACTTGAATTTTATGAAGGAAAAAAAATTAACTGGAAGGCCTAAATGTATTTGAATAACCTTGAAAATAGCATTTGAGAAGTATTTGTAGATTAACTGTAGGTTTCATCAATAGATGGCGTGGCTTGTGTTCTGCAAAATATTATAAACAGTTCAAAACATTTAAATAACTGGACTTATTGTTTTAAGTATATACGTGATATGCTTTTTGACAAAAATATTATGATTTATAATAAGTTACAATAATTTCGTTCTAAAAAAAACTCAAATTGTTTTTCAAATGTCGTTACTTTAACTTTGTTATTGTGTATTGACGAAATACTTAAAGTAACGTAAACGAAAAGTCAAATGTTAACGTAATCAATCGTGTGTAGGCCATTACCATTGCGCCACCTTGCTCGGCAGGTATAGAAGAATTACTGCAGGCAATATAATCTTGCTGATGAACGGCAAGTCCCACCTGACCACAGACTCTCTACTGCATGTACACTCTCATTGTTCCCCGCACGACACCAGCCACAGTCCTTATCGCTGTGCCAGGGAGGTCCCATTGTGTGCCGCCAACGCACGCGTGCCAACTAGCTGCAGTCAATTCCGCGCGCCCAGAAACACTCGGCCAGCAGGGTTCGAGCAAGGTCACTGCAAGACTTCCTCTGCTTTCAATACATTTCATCCGGTCACAATGTTGTCCGCGGAGGGCCTGATTACTAACTTACTTTACCGAGGCATAATCATATTTAGTCCAAGGAAGGCCAATAGGAATGAGACACATGCAGTAAATATACAGGATAATTGTGAAATAACATTTAGTAAATATTTAACATGAATGAAATTTGTAGTTTATTTTCTAAACTTTTTCTAGTAGTGAAATAGTTGGGACGAAGTTATTCAATGCTTAACCACCCAAAAGTGATGTACAACTAGGACAGATGTAGAAATACATAGGAAAGTACAAAAAGTCAGACAAAACTATAACAAAAACAATTATTAAAAACAAAAATAAATAAAACAGGCAAAGACAACAAAAAACAGGTAGAAAATCTTGGCAACACAAAGATGTCAAGTAAATTCTCATTGATATAAAAAAAAAACTCCATTGACACAAAAGTCATGCAGCAGAACAAAACGACAAAAAGAACAAAGAAGAAAAATAGAATGCAGCAAATGATGCAACATCGGGACAAAGCGCACTAGTTACACAAAAATAACAGAATTAGTATTCACTAACAGACTTACCTACTAAAACACCCGAGGTGTAAACAAAAAACTACACAGCACAAGTAAAGGACATCACAGAACACAAAAAACATTAAAACACTCATTATTTTCAGCCTAATGACCGACAAATAAAGAATTGTTTTGTCTGGCTCATTGTGTATTTCTTATGTATTTCTAGTAGTGAAATACTTGACAAACTTAGATATAAAGTGATAAATGTTCATGAGATTTGTAAAGAAAAACATTTCGAATGTGTTGCAGTGAAGGTGAATGTGCCTAAACTGGTATTAATATGTGTATATCGTTCACCATCTGGAGATGTTAACGTTTTTTTAGAACAGCTTGAACTCTTGTTGAATTCTGTAAGTCATTTTAGAATCCTAATAGTGGTTGGTAGTAATATTATTTCTAAGTTTGGTGTAACTAATCAGCAGCCTAGTGTGAATAAGTTACTGAATCTATTGAGTCAGTACAATTGCCATTACATAAATAACGATGCAACCCGTAAAAAGGCGTGCTTAGATAATATTTTTACTAATTTATGTGATAATAGTTTTAAATCTTGTGTTGTTCACCCTGATATATCTGATCATGAGGGGTTGGAGATGATAATAAGATACAGATCAAATTTTGAGTTTGAGTCTAATGTGCCGAAACTATTATGGTATAGAAAAGTATCTTTGAAGTGTTTAAATTCATTTAAAACGGCTTTAAGAAACACTGACTGGTTTAATTTTTTTTACAGATGTCTGAGGTTTCTGCATTGGAATGCTTTAATACATTTAGTTTTGGAAATATTTAATGAATGTTGCCCAATGGTTAGTGTTAGTGGTAATAAGATGAATGTAAAACCCAAAAATAAATGGTATACTACTGAATTAGACGAATTAAAATCTAAACTGATGGCTTGTCGTACAGTATACTTAACAACTAAAAATGTGAATCATTATAACGCTTATAAAAATGCTAGGAATCACTATAAGAGAAGTATAAATGAAGCCAAATTTAATGCAAATAAGAATTTCATTAATAATTCTAATAATAAATGTAAAACGGCATGGCAAATAATTAATAATAATATTAAAAATGTACGTAGTAATGATTATCAGGAAGTATCTCCACAAGAGTTTAATAATTACTTTATTGAATCAGTTAATATAGCTAAAGATAGCATTGTAAAACCTAAAGTTACAATTTAAGAAATGATGCAACATACTATTAAATTAGAATCAATATTTCAATGGCAAGATGTAAATGAAGAGGATATATTAAAAATAGTAGGTGACATGAAGGACTCCAAAAGTAGGGATGTGTATGGCTTGTCAAATAGTATTATAAAATATAGGTACAATTGAAGTTATAGAAGTACCTCTAAGATTGTGTATAAATTTGTGATAAAAAGAAGGTTGTTTTCCTGATTTACTTAAGAAAGCTAGGGTTATTCCTGTGTATGAAAATAAGGGTGAAAGAACTGATGTTAGAAATTATAGACCCATATCTATCATTCCAGTTTTGGCAAAGTGATTGAACATGTAGTAAAAAGGCAAATTTGTGATTATTTGGATAAAACCCAAGTACTTAGTAAATTTCAGTTTGGTTTTAGTAAAGGAAAAACTACTATTAATGCAGTTGATTGTTTAGTTTCAATTATTTTACAAGCCTTTGAAAATAAGAAATTTACACAGTTGATAGCATGTGATTTGAGTAAAGCTTTTGATAGTATTGAACATAATATATTATTGACTAAGCTTAAAATTTATGGTATACATGATGGTCCACTGAAATTATTTCTCCTACCTCTCTAATAGAAGCCAATTAGTTGAAATAAATAATTTGTGTTCCAGCTGTGAAATAATAAAATTTGGAGTGCCTCAGGGCTCATTATTGGGTCCTCTTCTCTTTTTATTGGCTGTTAATGATATGCCAGATAATATTACTAGTTCATTAACTGTTATGTTTGCAGATGATACTACTTTTCTTAATATTTCTGAAAAAGAGGTTCAATTGGATGTTAAAACAAAAAATACAGTGGCAAATGCTACCACTTGGTTTAACGCTAATGGATTAATAATCAATAAAGAAAAAACACAGGGTAATGAAATGTAACTTACTTAAAAATAGTGAGATTGTATTAAATACTTGTACTGAAGTTAAGATTCTAGGACTAACACTGGATAGTAATTTAACATGGATTCCCCAGATTAAGAATGTTTGTACAAAGTTGTGTAGAGGAATCTATGTTTTTAAGAATTTGATTAATGTTGTACCCCAAAATTATGTAAGGACTGCGTATTTTGCTTTTTTTCACACCATAATGAGTTATGGAATATTAATATGGGGCAATAGTGCTCAAATTAAGGATATCCTTATGTTACAAAAAAGTTATTAGGGTTATAAATAATAAATCATATAATTAACCATGTAAACCGTTATTTATAAATTCTAAAATATTGACAGTAATAAATTTATACATATTATATTGTTTACTCCATGTGAAACATAATGAAGGAAACCATGTGTTGAGAGAAAATATACATTACTATAATACAAGGAATAAGTCAAATCTAGATCTCCCTTATAATAAACTAGGTAAGAATAAACATTACTATAGTGTAACAGCATTAAAATTTTATAATAAATTACACAGTGAGACCAAATCTCTGTCAGAAATAAATTTTAAAAGGAAAGTTTAAAAATGTTATTATTGAATCCTCTTTATGAAATTAATGAATATTTTGAATTGAAAATGTAATATTATTTTACTATGTTTAAATATTTTAAAACTACTTTTAATATGTATACTTTGTGCTGTAACTTACGAAATTTTTGTAACTCAGCTGCAATTGCTGTGAATTTGATGTACCACAGTTTGTTATATATTATTAATCAGTGTATTTTTTATGACGATGTCTATTACATGATTATGTTTAATGACAAATAAACAAATCAAAAATCAAATCAAATTATGAGAAACGAAGTACTTAGTTAATAAAAAAATATTATTTTCATGAATTCTATAGAGGATACATAGTCTTTTCGTTCCACAGTTGGTAAAATCAAATTATTTACAACATCTTTGTAAAAAAAAATGTTATTGCATGGATGTACACGCAGGGCAACTAATTCTATGCTCCCCTGATGCTACTGTTTTGCTGATAGTTATTTGTTAAAGCCTGAACGAGTACAGGTATCACAAGTCTGTTTGGCAGTTTTGTTTAAAATGGGTTTCACCATGTCGGTTAATTTTTCAAGACAGTATATACTGTAAACAGTCAGCACTCTCGAAGGCATTTAGCTGAGCGACCTGAAGAGCCATGCCATCTCCCCCCCCCCCCACTATCACTACTCGCTACATCCAGTCCCGGCGACGAGGTGGCGGATTGCACCACCTTTCCCCCATCTTCTCGCCCCTGGCGACGCTGGCTGCTCATGCCTGGCTGACGTCAAAGGGCTTCTGAATGGGTCAGCAGCCATCAATCACCATTGACCAGTAGTCAACTCGGAGGTGACTGAATATTACTGTAACACCTGTACTGTTCAGCTTACATCAGCCAGCATTGTCAGCGAGCTAGGAGAATATTCTGGACGTCGTCGCAGGCGACTATAAATACTGGCACACTGCAAGCGGCGACAGAGTGATTGTAGTGTTAAGCCGGTGAGTGTTTGCAATAACTTGGCAGCGAGGGACGAGGCGGGACCAGCAGTTCGAGGAGAGACTGTGCAGGTGTGGATGACGGTGACACTTTTTGAGTTGTGTGAGTGAGTGTGAGAGTGGATGAACAGGTTGGACTGTATCTGTGCATTGTCATACATTTATAGATAGAAACTTATGCGATCGGTTGACTGATTTGAAGGAGAGGCCATTATCAATTATAGTAGTAAGTAAGACTTTGAGGGAGATTACCTGTAAAATAACTATAAACTTGTATGAGCTTAAAAAATAACTATCGCAAATAAAATAACATTATAAACAGTGGATAGTGGCTTAAAACTGGTCTTCATTAGAACCTATAAATGCAGTTTATTTTAGTACAACAGAACTATGCAAGGCGCAAGAGGCTTGGCCAATTTCACGGTGGCAATTTAACCCTCCCGCTCCTATCAACATAAGCCAATCACTGTATATGCCTATTATTTCCACAACGACGAGTACCAGGCGCCACACAAGTGCGAGTTTTGGTTTACACCCCTCAGAAAAATTTGTTTACAGTCCCATAGTCAGCAATGTGATGCGACCAAGTGCGTAGGGCAAGTGGTTTACTGTAGGTAGGTGGACTACGCCATGTTTAGGCTGTGTTCGAATAGTCAGTACATTCCCACTATTGCTATGTTTAGAGTACTACATCAATCCGGACTTAACTAGGAATGGACTTAAGAAACCAGGTTCAAATTGCATATTATATACATTCTGACTGAATTAAAGTAGGAGTTGAGGGAGTAATCCAGTCCAGTCGCGAAGGGGGACTGAAGTGAAGAATCCGGATTGAAACAGTTACTTTAAACATCCCTCGGACAGAACTGAACGAAGATGAAGCGATCTTCATATTGAACTGTTTGTTTGATTATGTAAGAGGTTAGAATCGTCCTGGGCTAGCCAAATAAGCCTATTTAATGTTCTAACAATTATTAAGCCTAAAAGTGAAAAATAAATCAAATAAATTTTCTCACGAAAAAATTCAAAGAAAATATACAGCAATTTGAGCCACTTTGAAATTCAACTGCCGTTTGTTATTGGTTCAATTTTTGGCAGTGTTCAGTCTAGGTCCACTCCATTTTCACATATCAATCAGGATTGAAACTTAGATTGTGAACACATTTTCAGTTCTTGTTCACTTTTCATTCGTTCCAAGTTAACTCCAGTCCAAGTTCAGTCCAGTCAGAATTTTACCCTTAAAGTACTATAAGTATGTACATAACCTTGCTAGGTCCTGGTACGAACGTACTTGCTTAGATTATTCTGACAAGTCAAAACCTTTCCATACAGAACACTGGTAGCTATATCAGTATCTAACAGTAAATGAAGGAAATTTTAATTGAAACTGTGTACAGGATATAAAACCTTTTTTGAATTCTAATTAAAATGAAAATAAAAACTAAAACTATTCAGTTTTCTAAACTGATAAAAGTTTAAAAAATAACAATATAATAAAACAATATTTAAAAACATTAATGTAAATGCATTATTCGGAAAATATTTACAGGATACAAAAAGAAATTGATGGACTAGACATTTTTACAAAGGTTATAGCTGAAATATGTTTTTAAAATGCTTACTAATTTATGTCTGGAAAACTACATAACCTTCACAAAACATAATCAGCTAAAACCAACATGGCGGCCAATTCTAGTATGCTAAAACACCCAAGCAGCTTTGTGAAGTTGTAAAGAGTAGGGCATCTGTGTACTATAATGAGGATTAGGACAATGCTAGTATCTACTTGGTGGCGTCACTGTTTGTGCCAAGTACAGATATGTACCTATATGCTTGAAAATAGTTCGGGCGCAGCTGTAATGGCACGCGCCTGAGTTTTATGCAACTTGTCCTTACACTAACTAGTCGTGTAACGTTGTCTTCCAGGCGTTCAACTCACAACAATTTCATAAAATAAAATACAAATATTACTGTTTTGTAATATTGATCCAAAAAAAATTGTGTCAGGACTTGGGCACTGAATTTCCGAACAGCTGGAATATAAAATTTAACACAGGTTTTTTAAACTGACATCGACATTGAGCAACAGTTTTTGTGGAATATCTTCGTTGGCCCATCAATATATGGTTGCACAGTAAAAGCTTAGATCATTATAAATGACACTGATCACTATAAACAGCAAAAATGCTCAATAGTTCTTAATAGAACTGTAGAGTTAAATTTCGGAAAGATAAGTTGGAAAGACAATTATGCTCTCTGCTCCTATACTTTCAAATCTCAGATCTACCACATAGTTACCTCTAAATGTACGCCGACACAGCATAAACATTTATAAAATACGGTTTCAAGTTCACCTACTCAAAAATAAATTTGCAGTAACATTTCTTGGCAATGTATGAAAACCCAGATTGAGTTTCCTTAGGCCAAGCCATTCCAAAATACAACAGTTACAAAAATAGAAGTGTAACATTATACAAAACAGTATAGAAACTCTGATTGGATTTTACGTAGTTATAATACTAATGATTTAAGTAAAATTATTATGTTTGGTAATCTTCATAAAGGAAATAAATTTGCATAAGATACTACTGACATGATATTATGCATTATTTCTTGTCTACTTCGGAGTAATGTGTTGTGCCACAAAATACTTATTTAAGAAGTTATTCGCAAAAAAATATTTCGCAACACTACTAGTGAAACATTGTAGATATACAGAACATTTATATTTAAAACACTCTAAATAAATGTTTCTCCTACACATAAACTTTAATTGAAGTGTGCCAGTATATTCGAAGAGCGTACATAATTAGCTGCATACAAATTATTAGAATGAACTGAAACATCTGCCTTGTTTTATTTGCATGGCAATAAAATAATCTTAGTGACTAATTTATGAAGGAATGATTTTGTAAAATAACAAATTGTGATTTACTTTAGATTGTATGTTCTTTTTAAGGCATATTTAATAAGGACCTGCTATAAATTGTTCTGTATGTGATTACTTAACACATTGATGTATTGGTTTCCTACATCCACATTTACGAATTATATTGCCTTTTACTTTTAAATTATTTTAAAATTGTATGCCAATGTTTATGTATAACTTTAATTTTTTAAGTGTATATGTTTAAACTTGGCATGTCTTCACACACACATACATACATATATATATATATATATATATATATATATATATATATATATATATATATATATATATATATATATATATTTATTTATTTATTTATTTAGCTTAGCCAATTGATGTATAGAAACTATATAGTAAACAAATATAATATAAGTGAACAAAAAACTCATCAAAATAAATTGCAGTGGACATATCTGAAAGGTTACCAGCACTCGCAGGTTTACCAGTGTTAATTTTTCTGATATCCAGGCAAAGCCGACATCTGGGCGCAGCCAGATGACAAGATGTAATGTCCGGGGGGGGCAGTCGCAAGGAAGACTGGTTAACATCTGGGCAGTCTCGTTGACTGAGGACAGTCTCTGAAGAAAGCTGCTCCATGACAGTCATCGTTCATACTGTCATTGAAAAGCTCTCTCCAAAGAACTGTCCTAGACACGCCGTGGTCCTGCTGCAGCCTCCCTCGGCCAACAAATGTGCATATAGCCAGCCAGCTGTACTTCATACAAAAATCCGAAAGTACGATGCACTCCACACTCCAAACAGGTTGCCGCAACTATAAACATAAAAAAAAAACTTGCCTTACCGAGGACTGGATCTCAAGGGATGAAAGAAAACCAAACACGCACTGTTCAAAAACACATCGAACCATTCCCATCCCCCCAAGTTACGCAGTTATTTATTGCTTCAGATGTATATATAAATACATAATTTACTTTTTTATTATTTCTGTACTTGAAATCATAGGTAGGGGAGTAGCCAGGATATATTTCCAAGGGGTGGATATTTTGGGATGTAATTTACTATACACATATCCCCATATACATATACACATTTTTATTTTGTTTGCTTGGATTATTATAATTATATTTCATAACCTCAGTACTTTACTGGAAAATATGACTTTCTTCAAAACTTGGGGGCGGTTGGGGGTGTGGAGGATATGTCCCGCTATCCCTTCCCCTTCTGGCATCTACTTGGCATAGGTCTGAGTTTCTACAGTTTTGGAGAGAAAATGTTTTTGACCCAATGCCGTAAAATCGTTGGTTAAATTTGTTACAAACTAACTTAACTGAGCAGAGACAAACGAGAGCTAGGCACTCGCCTCCAACCAAGGCGATCCAAGGTCGATTCCCGGCAGTGAATCGTGCTGGGCGATGCCATTGGTTGGCAGGTTTCCTCGGTGATCTTCTGTTTCCCCCGCAACTTCATTCCAGTGTAGCTCTGTGTTCACCAAATGTCACCCCACACTGCACTGAAAACATCGCTGTTAAGAGCTGACCAAAATCTTTTCTCCTTACTTCACCGGCAGTATTGTGACAACTAATTTTCCAACTAAGGAAATTTTCACTTATTTCACAATTTAGTACCCATGATAATTTCGTATCGAAAAAATTACACTACGTAGTAAAATCAACAACAAGGAACAGAGCAACAATGCCTAACAGGCTCTTATTTGAGTTTAAAAATTAATTATTTCGAAAACCACGACTCCGCGACTCGCTAAGATGATCCAGTTCTTGTTTTGTCAAAACAGTCGATAGGTATGTTAACGCAGCTAATAGTGTTCTATCACTGACATACTACTATAATGCTAGTAAAATTCAGCAGAGGAGAAAATTTATTTAATTTTACAATACACTGAGCCAAGCCGTGTATAGTGCTGAACATGTATTCTCTCCCGTGCTTCATAAACAGAAAAATGTACACAGGAGAAAAGAGAGGAAATGACACTAAGTTGGTAGTCTAAATATCACTAATTCCCAGCGTGTTTCTAATTATAAGATAGGACTATTATAATGTGGAACACCTTAACCGACTGTAGACGAACTATAAAAGTCGAACAAGGATATACCATAACTGTTATTGACTCAATCGAATAGGAACACACAAATAACAAAAGACATCGGACATGTATACACTAGACCACAACATATCAGGCAGTAAAATTTCTTCGTGATAAATCAGTACTTCTCAACACAAGTACTAAAACTACTATAGGTTCATGGTGATAAAGTATGCATATTTTAGTGTTAGATCATGCATTTATCAATAATAACTATATTATATACCTGCCTTAGACGTTAGATTTCAATTGATGTGCCCGTAGAATAAGTCACTTGGCCATGTGTCAATTCTCAAGTGACGAAAGAAAAAATACACCACGATCCTAAAAAGTGTATTAGTTAGCAGTAAATATTCTATAAAATTATAATAATTGAGATAAACTAACAGTTACTGTAATTGTAACGAATTGTTGCATACCAGAACAATTTATACACAGAACGCAGATAATGTTAAAACAAAAACTATTGTTGCTTAGACCCACAATTCTCTTTTATAATAATCGGAATTTGTTTATAATTTACGAGTCTGAATTGTAATGGTGTTATGAGAAAATTAAAAAAAGTGTTTTAACTAATGTTTTAAGGTTGGCAATAACGTAGAACACACATCAACCACTTCAACTGCTTCGGTAGACAAATAAACTAAACAAGGTTCTCCGTTTATGCCGCCGAGTTACAACTCAAAATGTTCGTATGTTCCTTGATGCAGTGAATAGTTCCCCTGGTAGTTTGCAGTGTTTAAGTTCAAAACTAATCACCTTTATAATTTGAAAAACTAATATCAACACAACACGAATATGAGAGTTTAACAACAATTGGGCAACTTCATATAATCAAGTATAAGTTATCTGCAGATATCTACATCGCCTTTGTGATTGTTCCCATCGATGTGTACATATTTATAAACATGTTAATTAGGAGTATTGTTGCAACATAGACTTGCATTAAGCATGTGCATGACAAAAGCAGTTTTCAATGTTACGAGTAGAAATCTCCATCAACATAGTTATATAGTTGTTGCAGCAAATCCACTAACTGCGCTTGCTACTTAGTAATATTGTTGATCATTGTTTTGTTTAGAAGTATAAAAGTACCAAGTAAGCAATTTACCAGTGACGGATACATTATTGTGATCAACAGATCAACCAATAGAAAGCGTTCGAACAGGCAGAGTGACACAATCTGCAATCTAATAATCGGCAAATTACAGCTGCGTGTATTATGAAAGCGCGTTCTTTGCCTCAACACAACTTTTATTGGAGCAAAGATATTCTTCGTTTGGATATGAACCGCTGCTAAGTAGCTAATTGTGCCGCCATTGAAATAATCCAGTGGCAATCCTTACGGTAAAATTAAATACAGCGTGGAGTGTAAACCCGAGAACAAGGCTTCACACTCCGAGAACGTCTGAATCGGAAGCCCGCAGGTCACAACACTTCCAATATGGGAAAATCAGGATCATCCACGCTGCAAAACAAACCAGGATCACAAGTGATGGGAGGGGAGTTGTCTAATCACCATACCGCAGCGGTAAAGCAATCTTAGTTTTATGTTGAAATAACTACTTCATTTGCTACAAAGTAAATCAAAATGATCTCCAAGAAAACTGGATACAAAACACTTCCATACACCAAAGGTATGTTTTTTAAGCTTTTATTTGCTGCAAAATGAATGGCTTACAGGAAATTTTTTCATTCGCTGCAAGCTAAATGTTTCTATTAGGTATCACATTTTAAAAACATTTTCTGTGCCACACCACAAATTTTGTTGTAGGAAAGAAATTTTGTTTTAAACAAAACATCGCAAAGTAGTATTTTCGCGAAGAAAACTGTTCATGTACACAGTAGTGGTAACAAAAATGGTGTCGCTACAAAATTAATTTAAAGTATTTACGCTGAAATTATTTTTTAAGAGAAGCTTTATATTAATTTTTATTACCTTTGTTACAGAGAAAATAAAATTGTTTTCAGAGACTTCTGTAAATAAAAAAGTTAATTAACATCAATTTTTCTTTCTTTTAGATGATCTTTGTTGTAAAGCAAATTACAGTCTCAAATAAATTATTTTACTTTCTCGTTACAAAAAAAATTTTTACACTGCGTACCTTGTTCAAAAGGCACCAGGAATAAATACATAAATCAGTCATTTGAGAAACTACACAAATCAATTTTCTACCAAATCTAATTGTGGGAATTTTAACTATGTACAGAGACAGTGAGTGAAATACGGTCTCAAATGAACCCTTAGTTCAGTGCCTTGCTACACAAGCAAACAACGTTTAATGTGGTTTAATAAGTCTTGTATTTACCTCTGTACAAAATTATGACAACCACAACAAAATGTTATAAATTTGACTTAAGTTGTTTATCAAATAATTGATTCATGTGAAAAAAAAGCCACAAATATTTCACGCTAAGTTTTCATGCATGTATTGAGACTAGTTAGTTGTGGTCGATTTGAACAAATGCTCTGGAGGGTCTCGTGTTGCTACGGTGTTTAAAGACATAAAACTGCCACACCTCAAAACAATTACTTTCTATATCCTACCATCGGGTTTGTTTAGTGAGTGAGTGAGAGATTTTGGTCAGCGCTTAACATCAAGGTCTTAAGCGATGGTGAGGGGTGTAATGAGGTGCGTATGGAGCAGCACCGGAATGAAAGGGTGGGGGGAAACGGGAGATCCTCGAGAAAAACCGCCAACCAATGGCATCGTCCGTCCCGATTCCCACATGGGAAACCCCAGGGACCCACCACTCCAGGAAAGGTTTGTTTAGTCTAAGGATTGATTACACCCTGTATACCTACACATATTAAGTGGCACAGTGCAGCATTTACCAAGTTATAGGTTTACTTACCACTTGATGCAGTCCTCTCGGCGCAAGTAGTTATGTTGAGCTGAGGGGACGAGACGCGGGTAGAAATGCAGACCTCCCATGAAGACAGCTACCCCATGACAGTTTTCGCAAATCACTGTCAATCGGAAAGCTCTCTTGATAGTCAGGTCCCATCAGCTCTGTCCCCTCGCCCTTTGCCGTGACGTCAGGTTATTGTACAGCTGTGGTTGGTGGCTGGAGATCGACGGAGACGTACACTCCCTGCAGATAAGTTTAATTATAATACAGGTTGGAAAAATCAGCGTTAAAAGTTTGACACAGGGAAAGTGTCGGCCGTTTAAGAGTTAGTGGCCCTGGCACGTGAGCTGTGATGTAGCGTGATACGGAAAGTATTTATTCTTGTGTAACTATTAAAAATAATTCCAATGCGTTTATCCACGAAAAGAATACACACTTCAAACTGTGTCCCTATTGTTTTAAAAATGCCGTACGCTAATAAAATACATAATTCCCAAGCTCCTCAAAAGTGATAAAAATGACACTTTCACGTTGCTGTAGATGAGAAAATATCAATTGCAATCGTACATCAAAATCATATAAACCTACACTGGATTTCACCACATACTTTCCACAAATGAAATAACAGAGTCATCGCTTGAAGTCCCATTGAAAACACATTCTACACAAACACTGTACGCTAATTTAGTACTCTGTGCCTAGAGGCGATGAGGTGTTTTACGGACGTGTTATGTTCGACTTATCTTCTCTCCCATTCCGTGCCTCAAACGTAAAATTAAGCTAGTATCTACTAACTGGCAAACTGGTATCAGAAGTGAACCGACCAATCACATAGATTTCGTGGATTTTAAGTTACGATACATGAAGCTGATAATTTAATACAAATATTGGTTTGTTTCTCACTTCTAAAATAAATTTTTTCTTTACAAACCCTAGTTTAATTTAATTTTACTACGGTCTCGTAAGCGATAGCAGTGCAACTAGCGGCAGAATTTTTCCCTGTGACAAACTCTCCCATAAGAAAACACGATGTTCTTTCCAACATGTAGTAGACTTTACCTTATTGCAGATACATATCAGAGCACCATTCAGCGTTGCCAAACATGCAGTAATTCTTGCACCGCACACCTGAAATTTCATTATTTACTCGCGAAAATACTCTGAACTTATTACGCCCAGTAAATAAAGCCAATAATTTTTGGGGACAAATTTAGCAACTATTTGCTTCAGTGCCTTATGTGAACTTATGCAAATGTGCTTGATTTGATATTTTTAACTTCAACGTCCTGAGGTTCTACATGCAGATCACAGATGTGTGGTGTCGCAGTAACCTATTTCTCATTGCCACAGTCTAATGAACGATGCCTCTGTACTAATAAATTCAGCCAATAAACACGAAGTAGAGTTACAGATATGTACGTGAACCAATAAAACAGATCGTTGCAAAATTATTTTCACCAAACATCACTGGCTCTAAATATATCTCCCTGATTCAAGAACAATTTTCAACACGTTACCAATAATATGACTTTAATAGAGTGAGACATACTGTACGTTACACACACACACACAGAGCAAGAGAGCAACTAGCCGAACAGCAGTGTATAGTAGCACAGCTTACGTAGAGGGGCTACCTAGCCAAGCAGTAGAGAGGAGTAGCAAAATATTTATTTGATAAAAACAGTTGAAGGGCGCAGTTTCCTAAACATATTGGATTTACGTTCGTCTCCTGGTTACTAATTTTAAGATTAAATTTTAACATTCACAGCCAATCATGATATGTATCAGAAGTTAACAGATTTTTGAAAGTAAAATTTAGCTTACTGTTCTCCATATTTAATTGTATGAGACTGAAATCAATAGCTAATAAGTTAATCAGTAATTACGATCTCACAGACCACAATAGTAATGATAATATACAAATATTAAACTTACGTAAACGGTAATTCATTCTGTAATGTCTTACTTGGCTTCGTTTTTAAATAAATATAACAATATTAGACTTATGTTACGACCAATTTTAATGAAATCCGAGATTTTTAAGAAACTACTACCTTAAGGTGGCGCAGTGCACGAAGGGTAACCTACCTACTAGGGCAGCAGTGTGGGTAGCACAGAATCAAGTATTTCAGCAACCTATAGTTGTGACTACGCGAGGATGTGCCGGACTACCTAGTCAGAACGATGTACGGAGTAGTACAATACTGAGCTATGCTAGACTGTGAAGCATTACACAAGTAAGTAATGCAGAAGTATGTGGTAAACGTTGTTCATTATAAGGTGATGGCAGAGATAAACATTGACAGTGACTACGCTGCAGCCATTGTCTGGCTGCCCAATTCACTTCACGACTGCACTATAGGTGATTCATGATAAGTGAGCACTTTTAAGACCATCTCATCTAGAACGGTAATTATAAATATTATTTATTGCTAAGAATACGTTTCAATTTAAAGATTCTGATTGTTACATACGTTGCTTTGTTTAAACAAAAGTTTTGCAAGAAACTACTAGGGCCTACTAATTATCTAAAAGAAAAACCAACCAGGGTTTCAGACGTAATGATTTTATCCCGACCCACGTACATATAAATAACTATTGAGTATCTCTTATAACAATGGAAAAACGCTCATAGCTTGCAACGTATTGGTTAAAGGGCCCATTTTTTATTGACATTAATGTCTTGTTTTAGAGCTTCTCACACTTTTTCACAATATAGCATATTTTATTTTTAACGTAATGTGTATTGCGCTGTTATTTATGGAGAAATACAATCAGCTTACAAAGTTAAATAATGACAGAAATTGCTATTTTTAACGTCATGCATTTATGATTATTATTTTTTGAGAACCACAATCAGATTACAGTATAAAACAATACGTTGCCAGCGTAACTTATAAGCCTACTTTCCTCAAAGTAAGTGCAAATTAACACTGAAAGTTTAAAATGGTTTACGTAATCTGGGAATATCAAATAATAATATTGATTTAATAAGCATGATACACGAAATATACTAAAAATATGTCAACTTGCTAAGTAATATGCGAGTACCTAGTTTAATAAAATTGGGGATCAAACATTTTTTCTGAGATGTTTTTTATCATAAAGATAAAAAATAGTCGCCGTTTTAAAAATAACTACAAAAAGATGAACGATACACGCAAAAGTTAAGTCACTTTGTAGGTAGTATGTGTAACAAGTTAGATGAAATTTCTGAAAATAGTTCATTAGATAAGTCATATAATACAAAAAAAAAAATATTACACTTTTTACTTTTATTAAATAATGAACAGAGAATGAACGAAATTGACAAAAATCAAGACAGATTTGTATGTAGTATGTGTGTACCAAGTATGATGAAATTCTGAAAAATACTTCCTATGATATATAATACTATAATAAACATATTAAAAAGGCCTCCATTAGGAAAATGTGAACAAAGGATGAACCAAATACACAAACCCAAATAAACATAGTATATGTTTACCAAGTTTAGTGAAATTCCGAAAAAAAAAATTCCTACACTGTAATATTATGCTAAACACATAAAAATTGCCGCCATTTTGAAAATATGTACACAGGATGTCCGAAATTCACAAAAGTTAAAGTCAACTTCGTATGTAAGAGGGTGTGTACCAAGTTTGATTAAAATCGGTCCACTGGTTCAAAGGTTTTTAGGGATACACACACGCACAGATACACACACATTCACAGAAAGATGATCTCATAAATCTACTTCGGGCTAGCAAATTAGTCTACCTATTATGTGATTGTTTCTTCAATTCCAAAATATTAGGCTCAAAATAAATTTTTAGAGCTAGTGTCAAGATAACATAAACAATTCTTGTGTTAGAAGCAAAAATGAATTATGTAACATGTAGTATTTACGTGACTGTGAATGAAATACCAGCCAATAAATTCCAAACTCGCAAACAGCCACAGAAGTACACACTTCCCTATTACATTGGTGGTACTCAATAACACCGCACAAGTATTTGTCTGTCTACATTAGCAGTAAGGAAGAATTATACAGTACCAAGCAGAACGGCAGTGTGTGGTAGCACAAAGAAGCAGCGCCCGGTCTGCCTTCATGCTGCAACAGGTAGTAGCACAGTTCAGCTCGGAGGCGCGTGCTGGAGGCTTGTTTACCTAGATGGAGAGCAAGGAAGAGTACAACAGTACCTAGCTAAGCGGCAGAAAGTAGTAGCACATTGAAGTAGACCCTGGTCTACCTAGCTGAGCAGCAACAGGTAGTAGCACAGTGCAGCTCGGAGGCGCATGCTGGCGGCTTGTTTACCTACAGGAAAGCACGGAGGAGTAGAACAGTTCCTAGCTAAGCGGCAGAGGGAAGTAGCACATTGAAGTAGACCCTGGTCTACCTAGCTGAGCAGCAACAGGTAGTAGCACAGTGCAGCTCGGAGAAGCATGCTGGCGGCTTGTTTACCTACAGGAAGGGCACGGAGGAGTAGAACAGTACCTAGCTAAGCGGCAGAGTGTAGTAGCACATTGAAGCATCCCCTAGTCTACCTAGCTGAGCAGCAACAGGTAGTAGCACAGTGCAGCTCGGAGGTGCATGCTGGCGGCTTGTTTACCTACAGGAAGGGCACGGAGGAGTAGAACAGTTCCTAGCTAAGCGGCAGAGTGTAGTAGCACATTGAAGCAGAGTCTGGTCTACCTAGCTGAGCAGCAACAGGTAGTAGCACGGTGCAGCTCGGAGGCGCGTGCGG
>PNEQ01116509.1:0-13572 GCA_003012365.1 Medauroidea extradentata | reverse complement strand
AATTTTAGAGTGCTGCAGTTTTTTAGAACTAGAAGATGTCTTGGGACTTACATTCGCAGATTCTGGACTACATGAAGTGGAACACGTACCATCACGATTGCGTTTGTTAGTATGTTGATTGCCTCTAAATGTTCGTTTTGGATTGAATTTTTTTATCCTTGCCATATTTGTATCCACATACAATACACAATACAATGCAAAGTCCGACTAACCAATAATCACAATATATAATACAAAAAATATGGTAAAATCTACGACTGTTGCACCAACATAACCTCACACACCATAGAGTGAATACAACAATGAAAATAATTTTCTTGCTCAAAACAAAACATATTTTGCAGTGCAACCAACTACATCAAATATTGGTTAGTGCAATGCCAACCTAGAAATATTATCCAATATAATATCAAATAGTAAAAATACTTGCTTATTAAATTTTAGGTTGCAGACCTTCACTATATAATAAACAAAAATTTTAATAAAATTTTTGGGCAGTTTGTGAGTTGCAAAGTATTAAGTGTTATATATCATTTTAAACAGCTTGAAATGTAGTATTTTTTAAAATTAAAATAAAAAATTTGATTTTTTTCACCAAAAAAGGTACTCGCTCCCCTTTTAACTTACTAGGTATAGAGTAATTATCTGTTCCAGAGAGGTTTCTCTGAGCAGATTGCAGGTTTTATACCTCTTTTGTTGATTGGTTGCCAAGGCAATGGCTTCCAATTTGGGGAAGAACATAGATTATATGCTTTTTTGTACAGAGCAGAGAGAATTCCCTGAATTTTGCTAGGTGAAGCATGCGGCAGAATCGGCTCAGGAGAAAATGGAACATTTTCATTTCTGCCGTCAACCTAAGGTTAGGCTTGGGAACTCAATAGATAGAGGACAGTATGTCTGTCAGTTTTAGGCCATTTTGAGAAGAGGCCTGTCATCAGTAAAATAATTAGGCTAATTTTTGAAGTGTCATGAAGACGACGAGACCTTCAGCCTACATTGTAAGGATAGCCATGTTGAATATGTATGCCTGTAGCGTCCCCACCCTTACCCATCTTGTGTACAAGGCCGACCATTCCAAATATTGACTTGGATATTCAAATCAAATTTTATTTCATACAATTTTTCGTCTACTAATTTTTAAATGAGTTTGGTGTGCCTAATTTTTGCCAACGAGCTCAAACCCAGAGGTCCTGTGTCAGAATATCATGTAAACCGACTGAGCAAACATAGGTACATACTTGAACTTAAATTTAAATTTTATCCCTAGCCGAGGAATTTTAATAGAACCTAGAATCAACTTTAACCAAACTCAAGATATTTTCTACTTTATAGTAAATTGTGTCTAAACTATGTGTTTAACCTAGGGTGAGAGATATTAGAATTTTTTTTCATTTATTTTCATTTTTTTCAATAAACTGCTCTATCAATTGAGATGTGGTGCCTATGTTTTAATGACGAACCTACAAGAATCTACATTGTGGTAAGAAAAGGTATCTCATGCAAATAGAAATTATCTTACAAATTAATCCCTTCTCAACTCACCTTAGTCACCTACACACAGAAAGTTACACAGACATCATCATCACTAATAATATTATACAGCCGAGCGAGCGCCGCTGTGTAGCATAACAAGCACGCACCTAGATCCTCATCCTGGCAGCCTGCGAGTGAACGAGCATCAAGGTACACTGTCTCCACAGCTGGGTAGTACACAGCACACAAACTAATTCACAGATAGTACTTTGCGATGCCCGTTAGAATGCGCGGCAGTGCAGGGTGTTCTATTGATTAATTCTATTACCGATAGAATGCAGTGGTGTGCAGCGTGATTATTTACACTCGCGTCCCGTGATAAAACAAGCGAGTTTACAAAAAAAAAAAGGTAATATTATTTTTGCACACTTTTTACAGCGAATTTATTAACGTAAGCGTAAATAATTTGTTTCTCAGATGCTAAAAAAAACGCAAAGCAAAGCATTTTTAGCGAGCAGACCAACACGAGTTTGTTTCACAAGCACGGCTGCATACTAGCTACGATGGCCGCAGCGCATATTTAATTATTATTTGACCGTTGTAGCGCAAACTTTTAATTCAGTTTTCATTTAAAAAATTTTTTAAACTTTTTTATGGGATTTTCCTTAATTTTGTTGGTGGAGCGGACAGGAGAGAGACGGAAATATTGACGGCTCGGCGGTGTTAGTCATCACTTCTCATGTGTTGATGGCGCGTGCAAGGACAGCCTAACTCACTATGTGCACGCTCGCCGAGTGTTCCACTGGAAGTTTTTTCGCAGATTTTTTTTCTTTTCACGGCTGTGTCTTTACCTATTGCGGTAAATGCATTTTGTTATTGTTTTGAGCCAATATACTTTCTTTTTAAATTACATTAAATGCACACGAATCATGCCCGAGGATTTAACTTTTTTTAGGAAGGGGGGAGGTGAAGTCGGATTTAACGAAACATCGATTTAGAGTAAACATTTTTTGGTCCCATGGCATTTCGTTGAATCGAGGTTCTACGTAGTTGCAAACAGCATGTTCTAAACTATCTACATTCAAAGTCTAATTACTGTAGTTATAAAGTTTGCATAATTGTGTCAATCCATCTATCTATCTCATAATTGCTTTCAGTTGTGATTCACAGTTGGTTCATGCACTCATTTATTTGATACTGTAGTTTTAAAATCAATAACTTTAGTTCATTTCAAACATGATAAACATTACAGTACATTGTTTTGACACTGTCCCTGACAAAGAAAACTGTCAACAAATAGGCAGATATGAATACACCAAACGCACAAGTTGGCACCATCTTGGTTTATATCACCACGTGCCGCGCGGGCCACTGCGAGGCAATGAAGCAAATATGACATGTGTGATAAATGAGAAGCAGTCCTCTTCATTACAGTATAAGTACAACAATTTCTATATTTAATTGATTTTTTTCTACTGTATTTAAATACTTGCTATTACAGTACCTTGAAATTTACTTATTTATCTGTCATGTACCATGACAGACTATCATAATAATGAAAAGAGAAGACTACTGCAATGGGGCTGGTTCGCGTGTTGTTTTGGTTGTGTATGTATATGTTTTTCCTTGGTTCGCGGTGACACTGTATGACGGGGTTGTGGGCGTTGAGTTATTGTTTGACGTGATTCTCTCCTGTTGTTGTTACTGAAATATTTAGCTTGCAAACGACGATACAGAAAACAAAGAAACACAACTATCTGCTTTATGACTATTTATTTGTAGCTACGATCAGTGTTTCAAAATAAATAGGTGTCCATTGCACACAATCAAAATAATAAAATTAACAGATGACGTGACATGAGATATTTCGCCAAAACAACTAAGCTCTAATTAACCTTAAGCAAACTGCCGCAGGTTGTAGTTATTCACATTATTACCGAGCGTCTGCCCAAGACAATAGTGTCGCACTGTACTGCGGTTTACAAACGTTAGTACTCGATACCTGCTCCACTCAGGAAGATGGCTATACGATTACATATTGTGAACATTTTGTTACACCTGGAGCTACTGAGAACAAAAGAAAAAAAATTAAACAGAATGAAGTTTAACTAGAGCAATTTCGCCCCCGAGGCTTGACTTCCCCGTGCCAGCGCTCCCTTACACGTCCTCTCTGTCCCGCCATTACACCTCGACTTATACATCAACTTAGCCGGCCATTTCCCGGCAACCGCTGCCTAGCTCCTATAGATGACGACTCCCTTTCCTGGGCGACACCCGGACTTACTCGGCCGAGCGGCGGAGAGATACATCAGGATCCAACTTGCTTAAAAAACGGGTCAACTGACATTTATAACCTAAAATATATATGTAACATAGTTACTGACAAATTTGCAAAGCATGTTATTCCATCATACCAGCTAAATATTCAGTAGTTTATCAATTGGGGATGTGCAGTGTCATCAATTTGCCACGGATCACATCCTTTACAGAGTTTTGCGCCCAACACTACCACCCACGCCAAACGAGAAATGCCCTGCAGAGCTCACCGCATTCCAGCACGTTCCTGTACGTGCCTCCAAGCGAGTGAACTATGACCAGCCTGCCAGATAAATCCCATTCCAGGAGAAGCAAGCTAAGAGGCTACTTGAGATTTTAAAAATCCAAACAAGGCAAAATATAAGAAAGAGTTACTTTAGAAAAGTTGCTTGAAATTAATTTAGCTTTAAAATGAGTCCAAACACGGTGCAAATCAGATAAAATTGACACGTAAAATTTAACACTATTATCTTGCCTTACCAGTTAAATTTTAAATAAAATTTTAATGTTAATTTCTTTACTAGCATCCCCAATTAATATGTTGGATCCTGCCGTATACATCCTTATACCTGGTTAAGTTGGCCTACTTAAATTGTTATAAACAATAAAAAAAATTAGTTCATTAAGACAAAAAATAAAATTGAAAATTACTATATGATAAGAGGCCAAGTAAGTGCAGCGTGCCAGTGCACGTCAGATTACAGTACAGATACTCTTGCACGGCAGTATTGTTGCATAGGTTAGGGTCAGGCCTGTTGAAGGAAATTTCAAGGCCTCACGTTCATGACGGGTTGAGAGCTTGTTGCCAGGGATCAAGGCCATAGTACTGTTGATGGCTACAGTATGCCCCGAGATGATAGAGAACTTGGTTTGTTCCAAGCAACCAGCAGAGCGTACGAGCAAACTCAAGTGGAAGCCGAGATGGCTATGGTGGGAACCGTCACCTTGGCTAGGCCTTGAGGTCGCCTACCCAGCGCCATCCAGTCCCTTGCACACACTCGTTCTGAAGACCAACCTCACCACCCCCTCATCATCATCTGTCGGCAGACATAGGAGGGTGCAGAGTAGTCGCAGCTGAGAAAATGCCTGGAGCGTAGGTTCACTCATCCATCAGGTGTCAGTGCACTTCTGTGGAGGCTGGATGCTGTTTCCTCTTACACCCCCTTTGTTACCAGACAAGGAGGGAGACCAAGAGGCAGTGGTAGGGTGGCCAGTGCCAGTTTCTCGTCGCCAGTGGAGGGACAGGGAGCAGGCACGTGGATACGGTAAGTGTCCAGGAGACTCGACCAGCTACACTAGGTACGTCTACCAACTAAACATATAAACATAAGGTATATGTGAAGTAAAGCGAGGGGCAACGCTAGGAGAGGGAGAGGATCCTCAACTAGACACGACAGATTAACAAACTTTACTAACACAACGACCAGTTTAATTTTTAACATGAACTATCACAAGAGACCACTATAGTCAACCAAAAATGGAAATCCTTGAAACAGTTCACAGAACCATGACATTTCCTTACTGCACTGCAAATGCAGTTTATGTATCTAGAACAATATAGACTCTGGTGACACTCGTGGAGATCTGGAGGATAAATTAGGTCAAGTTTCTTGCAACTTTCAAGTAATTTGAAATATTTTTTGTCTGATGTACTCTGGCTTTTCAGATGCAGCAAGTTTGGTAAACTCAAACCATGGAACCTAAACAAAATAAAAATAAACACTCATATAGTTAATAGAGCACTGTATGACTGCATAGGAAAACAATGTTTACAACACTTCACTGAAGGATGTTTACGAAAAAAAAAAAATACTTTTGAAGACATCCTTGTGAAAAAATTAATCAAGAAAATAAATATCATGGCCGCAAACATGAATGTTTGGGTATTATTACATCTATACAATTTACTATTATGTTCATACATATTAACAAGTGCAGAAAGATACACAATTCTTGAAGGGGAAAATAACCAGGTCTTCTTTCCCATGAACAGACTATTGTTATTGACTCTATGTGGTTGACGTTCCATTTAGAGTCGGTTTCTAAATGTCTGGTTTTGTTCAGATTACTTTTTGATTAAAATTTAACCTTAGCAACAATTTCTGTTTTACAAGTAGTGAATAAGGTTAATGGTTTAGCAGTTGGTAACCATTGGTTAAGTTAAACACAAAAAGAGGTAATTACTGATTACTGAGATAATCAGGACTTTGTAAACAAACTAGTTTGTGTAATAAGTGACAGCAGAGCTGCGTAGAAAAAAAGTAATTTATGGAATGATGACGGCAGACGATTTCCAATTTCTATAATTGAAAACAGGCCACGATTATTTTGGAAATTCCAAATCACGTGTAGAGTGATTACCCAAGAATTTTTATGAGTTTTCACCTGAATAAAAACACTGACCTAATATTACAAGAAAAAATAGGACGAATGGAAGTGCCGACAGACAGCTGTGTGGTGGTTTACTGCATGTTATTTTTTTTATTCCATATAAAAAGTAGGCCTACTTTCTGGTTAGCAATTTTCACGTGGAAATTATGTTACGAGACTTTGTCTCATATTTCCATGCACTTTTTTTGCATAATTTGTTATTATAAACCTATGCTGGAAATTTAACTACATCAATAGATGATACATACCTTATAATTAATGTTATGTATGTCAGTTATTTATATAACTTTTATAACGAAGATCAATAAATGTGGATTGTAATGTTGCTTAGATAATTTTTCAGGTTATGTAACACGACACTGAAGGATTTGTTAAATATTTTCTTCTTCATGTCACAAACTTTTGCGGGATATTATACACATAACCCTACCGTAGGTTATTTACTTATTTTATTTTTATTTATTTGGTTTAATTTATTGTGGCACAATTAAGGCTGTATTGCCTTATCTACCACTGAACCACACACCAACACTTGCATTAAAACGTAGTCTTGACAGACAGACATACAGTGAGAGTGAGAGAGAGAGAGAGTTAACATAAATTTTACCGATCATATCTACTAATAATTAAGGATAAAAAAAACATTGAACCAAAAAAATACAAATACATATATGCATGCAGGTACACACACACACAAACAAAAGTTCTTACTACAAATTGAAAACGGATTAATGAATTAAATACTGTGCAATCGCTGGTGAGTTAGTTGGAGCAAATGTTTATGAACAAAGCCTTTCAAATTTGCGAGTGACTCTACTTGCATATGTCACTCTTGTAAACTGTTCCAGAGACGGCAGCTGCTGACAGAATGAACCAGAAAAGAAATTAGTTCTGTGCGGAGGAAAGTAGAGTTTACCTATTGTGCAGGAACGAGTTTTATGATCGTGGTAAGAGGACAGAAGTTTGAAACAGGAAGCAAGGTAGAGAGGCTGATCGGTTTGTAGAGTTTTAAACAACAGAATTAAGGCACGCAGTTTTCGTCCGGAATCTAAATTAAGCCAGGATAACTTTTTGTAGTAACGCATCAGATGTTCACTATATATTTCCCTTGGTCATGCCATCACGCGTGAACGGCTGGACCAATTTCACAATTATTTTTTTTGTGTTTGTTATTGTGAGGAGGAGGTTCTTATTATTGCGCAGAATACTTAACAACCATAAAAATTATTTCTAATTTAACCTTAGCGCTTTGGACAATATAAACATTTGATAAAGAGGATGTAAAAAATCTGAATATCGTTTAAAACAAATGCTTCGATCGGAGTTATTTTATTGATAAAAAATAAATAAAGAAAACTGAATTTCTTAGTGTACTTCACGGTTAGTTCAGAGCCATTACACCTTGAGGATGCTAAACAAATACAAACATTGTTTTCCATAATTTTGTCTACATGCTTCCTGTCTTAACAATGACTATTGAAATTTAATTGTTATAATTAATAAAAAAAAGTGTGTTTATTATTCTAATGCTTTATGATATACAATATTCTTAGTATATAAATAGTTTTGTTGGTATTCTGACACGGGAACAGGCGACATATAACTGGCCTGGTGAAAAACATGGATTTTCAAGAAAACAAATAAAAAAGAAAACAAACACTTAGCGACTGCCCTTTAGATTTATTTATCATCATTAATTATAACAATTTGATTTCAATAATCATCTTTAAGACAGGACAACGTCTGTCGGGTCAGCTAGTTTTTAACAAAAATTATAGTGCATGCACAAATGTTGTAACCTTTGAAGTCTTGAAGAGAGATTAGTGTTTATGATCATTTTAAATTACATCGCAGTATTTGAAGTGGGGAAAGGCCAATGATCTCACAAGTGTTTACTTTAGAGATTGCAGTAAAAAATTTCTTAAACGTTTTAATGAATGCAAGGTGGCAAGCACTCGTTTACACACCACTGTGGTATGATCTGGCCACGACAGTGTTTCGATAATAACTATACCCAGGTTCGTAACTTTACTTTGGAATTGCACAGGTTCACCATTTAAAGAAATCTTGGCTACACATAATTCATCTACTTTGCGGAGCAGCTTGCTAGAATCAAGCAGTATTGCTGGGGTTTTTTGCTGGTTAAGTTGTAGGCCATTTTTCAGTGACCACTGCATAAGTGCGTATAGAACAGAATTAACTTTTCCAACAGATGAGTCTAAATCATGAAATTGAGAACTAAAATATATCTGAAAATAATCTGTGTACATATGGTGCTGGCAAAATTTCAGGTGATTCGGCAAGTCCTTAATGAAGAGTGAGAAAAGAAGTGGACAAAGAACCGAGCATTGAGGAACGCCAGATATTACAGGTCGCCTTTCAGAAATATATGTTCCATACTAAACTTGCTGAAATTAGTGCGACACGTAAGAAGCGAACCACGTGCAAGATTGAGGAGAAAAATTGTACATTACAGAAAGGTTTTTAATAGCAGATGGTGATCAATGTAATTGAAGGCTTTACTGAAATCTAACAAGACTAAAATAACGTATGCCATCAGTGATATTCACTAGAACTGTTGTACAGTATTGGAACCTGAAGCCAGACTGAACTCAATCTAACATAGAACACTTATTTAAGAATCTGCTGGTTGACTACGTATTACAGTGCCTCAGACAGCGCAGGTAATATACTTATACAGCGGAAATCTTAGACAGACTTGCATTTAGGAATAGGACGGACAATAGCATGTTTCCAGCAGATAGGAAACATACCAGTATCTAAGGACGAATTATGTATATATATGTTGTACGGTAGGCAAGATACACTGCACCAGGTCACAAATTATTCTAATTGGAATTTTGTCATTGCCAACAGCGTTGCTTTTATGTGACGTATTGAATTGATGACATCTGAAAATGAAACTTCAGAGAAACTAAATTTACTAGTTATTTAAGTTACCAGGACTAGGATTCAGAAAAAAAAAGGTCAACAAAATTCTGGGGAATAGTTCCACCTGCAGGTTTGACGAAATAATTGTTAAGTTCATTAGCACCGAGGGTTACATTGTAACCAAGTACAGTGTTTTACATGCAACCCCAACATATTTAAGCAGATTCCACATCTTACGTAGCTGAGAACTATATATTGTCAACGAGTGTGTATAACTAAGTTTTGCATTTCTAACAGACTGACTGCATTTATTTCTTAAATTTTTTGTTTTTTCACCAAATTATACCTTCTATATGCATAATCTTGCTGTGACACTAAGGTAAGTATCATTCACGAAGGGGGGTGTCTAGTCAACATTTAGTGACGAGGGGAGCATGTCGATCATACAGTAAGATTATTACATCCATCACTAAAAATTTCTAGTTTCTCATCCACAGCGTGCAGCAATTTGATGTTGTTCCAATATATGTAATGCATTTGCTTTGTTAAGCAACACAACAATATCAATTTATTTTTACGTTCTCTGTAGGTAACGAACATTGAATCAAAAGGTGGTACATGCAATAAATACGACATACAAATAAAATCACGTTGCGAGAGTCCCAGCACCAGTATTTGTCCGTGACAAACTACTCTATAAATATCAGAAGAAATTAAAAGGTCAAGCCATGTGCTAGTATTAGCAGTAGGATGTGTACCATTCAGAGGACAAACAGGTAAGTGATTCGATATCTTTACTTGTTAGATAAGTATCATTGGCTGATAAAAAATAAATTTTAAGCCTTTTCACCCCTTTATGTGTTAAATTTAGAAAAATTTTAATTTCTCACCTTAAATATTTGTTCAAGTATCCAAATAAAGTGAAAATCATGACAAACAGCTCATTAAGTCAAAGCAAAATCGATCATACATTAAAAATCACATATAATCCCTGTACAGTACTGAGAGTTTAAAATTTGAAACATCTTAAAACATTTTTGCGACCACTAACATCCTGAATCAAAAATAAACTGAATATCTTGATGGGTTCTATACATAACGAGGATTTGTCTAAAATACATTCTAGGTCTTTTCACCTCCTAAGAGACTGAATTTAGAAAAACCCTTGAATCATATTTTACACTACTTTACTGGTGTCTCTTGAACGTGATAAACATCAAAATAGCCCGCTGGGTTCAAGATGTATCGATGATTAATTGAAAACACAATTCATCACTTTTCATCCTTTTCACCTCTTTAGATGGGGAATTTTGAAAATTCATTAAATTACTTTTAGGTATTTGAACAAGCATCAATCGTTAACAAAAATAATGTCAATATATATGTAAATATTAATGGGGTTGATAAACATTGAATGTAAATCAAAAACAAATTTTACCATTTTATTTACCTGGTTAGGGCCGAATTCCGAAAATATATTTAAATATATTTTTGATATTTACATAATCATCAATATAAGGTGAAGAACACTTCGATTTCTTGTTCGGTTCTATAATATGGAGGAATAATCGAAAACACATTTCACGTATTTTCAACCCCTTAATTAAAGCTTTTCAGAACGTCTTAAGGGTCCTATCATAGTTATTTGCATACATAACCAATTGAAGTAAAATTCTCAACGATAGCCAATTGTGTTTGAGTGACACAGATGATTCATAATAAACATACTATTTCCCACCTTTTTACTGCTTCGGGGTCGAATTTCAAAAAATATTAAAGAAAATTTTTGAATATTTAAGTAAGCAACATTTTGAAGTGAAAACCAACTATCGATCCCGAAGGATTCAATAGATGTCGATAATTAATGGGAAACACATTTAAGGTCTTTTCACCACCTTAAATTTTGAATTTCTAAGAATCCTGAAATTAGCTCATATGCATTTTTATGTATGTCGCATTAAAGTAAAAATTACGATGACATACTGTCGGGTTCGAGCTCTACTGTATCTACGTTTATTCGGAAATACACTTCACCCCTTTTCACTTCCTTAGAGGTCCAATTTCGAAAAATCCCTTTTTAGTGCTCGCCAACGAACTGAGGGGAAGCCACACAAAAAATTTCACATTTCTAGGTCCAGCAGTTTGGGCTGCAGTTTGATATGTCAGTCAGTCAGTCAGGGTTCTCTTTTATACATAGAGGTGATAACACTACAGAATTTATTTCATAGATATTACTTGGTTAGTCGCGAGAGGGGAATAATGCCATAGCTAAAAAGTTAACAAAAAAAAAATTGCAGATTCACAGGATAGCATCAGCAACATTAGTTTCATACACGTGGACCACTTGAATTGATGTTCTTTCAGAAAGTATAATTGAATGGGCGAGATGAAAAGGGAAAACATTCCATATTTTACCGAAAATGAACTGATATAGCCAAGCTGTACTTCATATTGATTGAGATAAAAAAAGAAAGGATTCTAGTAATCTTTACACCATTAAAGGACTTTAAATTTTGAACTTTTATGTAAATGCCAATCATTCCCTTCTTAACCTGAATGTTATGACGTGATTGGCTGTTCGCCGCGGTAGTGTTTCTTTTGTTTATGTAGTCTACAGTGTAAATGTACAGCACAACATATGGCATTGTAAATGTGTGGTTAGTACAGTGTAGGTATTGTAACTTAAAACATACTATTATATTAATTAATAACATTTGAATTATGAAAACATACCTGTATATTATTGTTTCATCGAGTTTCAGAAGCCTTCGGCTCATTGAGATTAAAAAGGAAAACATTCCATCAAATTTGAATGTATAACTTTCAGTACATAAAATATACAGTAGAACCCCTATTTTACGAGGCCTCACGGTGCCCGAGAATGACCTCATAAAATCGCTGACCTCGTAAAATCGTATCGGAGCAATTTTGACCCTCCAAAACACCAAAAATTGCATCGAAATAGCAGTTTTCTTGTTAGTCAGTTGTATCATCTTTTATCATAAAAATAACACATTTCTAAAATGAAATACTTAGTATGTATTTGTTTTGATGAATATACTGCTTCCGAAACACGTACATCCTAGACGAGGTGTGCGAACACCCCTTCCCCCGCCCCACAAAAGTAAATACGGCCGCGAGTCGCCTTGATGAGTATTTTTGCGGAAGCTTCTTAGGGGAAAATCAGACATGAACTAATGTAATATTTGAGTAGAACATTGTTAATTCGAAATGCTATATACTAAATCGAAGCCATCATTCGGTCCCGAACGTAAGGATAGGATTTTGCATGCTTTGAGGTTTGGTTAATTCTAAATTCCTCGAGTTATGTAATTCGAAGCATATATGTACTTAAAATATACACAAAGTTACGCTTATTATTCATGAATATGTTGAGAAAAGTGCCCCATAAAATTTCAAAATCATAAATATTGCAAGTAACGTGTGCAGCGCGTCAAATGTTGGCTACGGGTCAGCGGAGATATGGCAACAGTGTGCGTGCCAAGTGGTCCGCTAGCCCTGATGACGCAACTCAGCACGGCATGGAGTTACTGTACAGTCCCCCCTTTTTAGCCCAAAATTTATGTTACAAATTAGGAGGGGGCCTATACACGGGACAAACTAGGTACCATTAGTGCAAAAAAGTGCGTAAGCACTCAAATTACCGACATATTTGTTTTATATGCCGATTATTACTGTGAACTTTCACAAAAATGCAAACAATAATAGTAAGCCGTAATAGAAATGCTTACATCAACTAATTAACGTGTCTCGGTAGTCTGTACCGATAGAAACAGTGCGGGAGCGTGCCAACGGTGTTTGTAAACAATGGAAGGGTCAAGGTTAAAGATTCTATTTTAAGGAACATGGCAGTGCTTTACCGGCTATCACACTTATGCGCACACTTTTGCAGTCGACATCAAAATGTCTTGCGGCATTTTTTTAATGCTCTTGAGCATATTTCACCACTTTTAACTTAAATTCAGCAGTGAAACTGCACCGTTTTTTCCCCATTATCAAACGACGTAACTAAATAAATTGACAAGAAAATAAGAACGCCGCAAGTACTGCTAGCAGTCACCGATAACAATGGCCTCTACGCGTGTGTACCTCACAGCAGAACTTGCACAACTGAAGAATGTGGCAACGCAGCATCACGTGCCTGGCCAGCCGCCCACCCCTCCTGTCTGCACACACACCAGCCCGTCCGGGCCTCATCCTCCCGCATGCTTCTAGCCATCTGCCTGGGCTCACGCTCAACTACTGATAAACTTGTCCGCTGCTACGCTCTGCGGCTAAGCCAAACAAACAAGATGTGTCCGGCTGTTGCTGCATGTTTGTATTACTTACGTTAAAATTATTTTTTTTAGGCGTGGGAGGGTTATACATGGAATAGAAATTTTTCTCTAATTTACAACTTCGAAATTGAGGGAGAGGGGCTATACATGCGGGGGGCAGTACACGAGTAAATACGGTATCTCCCTCCTTCCTCCCACTAAC
>PNEQ01116508.1:0-13573 GCA_003012365.1 Medauroidea extradentata | reverse complement strand
ACCTACAAATCCGTACACGAAAGGAATGTTTTGACCATTTGTACTGAAAGTCTAGGTATCTTAGTATTATAAGACAAAAAATAAAAACGAGAAGATATATGTTGTTGCGCAAACAGCGCGCATGAATAAACTTTTTTGAAACTACTATGCTCTATGCGGCAAAAATACGTTTTTACTACATAACATTGTACATATTCCACTACTCAAAATAGACAAATTTACAGTTCCAATGTAAAATTTAATTAAATTCGCCGAAATCGAGTAGCATGTTTTGTAAACAACTCAGAGCACAGAAATATAAACAAAAATAACTGTTTTGGCGCGAGATAATTCACTGCCAATATGAAGGCAATTTCTGCATGTACTATCAATGATCCGAGTGGCAGCGAGCAGTAATATGACGGCCGTCCTACGGTGTTGCCAAGTAACATGCCCGTAATATTAAAGCCAGCAGAATTAGGTAAGGGAAGTGCTTAGTGAATCGCAAATTAAGGTAAGCGACGTTAAGCGATCCGTAACTTAAAGTTACTGGCCGTAACTAAGGAAAAGTTAGTGAATAGACCCCCAGGTAAGCTTAGGGGGCCGATTAAATATCGCTTTTGAGTGGTGCAGCGCAAAATTTGCACCTGCGCTGCGTTGCTTTGGTATTAAATATACAAATATGCAGGTGCAAGTGGTCACATGACGGCGCAAAGTGCCTGAAAATCTGCGACTAGCAAATGGCTCGACGCAAGTATATCTGCACCCTTCGCGCATGCGCATTGGACAATTTTCGGGTGTGTGAAAGTGAATGGGCACCATTAGTGTGATGTCACACGATGACGCTGGTTCCAAACAAACTCTCTGGACCTATGCAAAACAATGGTATTTTTTTTGCTCTTGTTCGTAAAAATCGAGTATTAGAGAAAGTGAACGAATTCTATCGTTTTTAGAATTAATTTATATCAAAGAAGTTACGAACAAAGTCTAGCTGATAATTTTGCAGCGTACTCGAAGTTATGTATGTGTAAAAAGTGGCGAGGTTACTTAACCTAAAGGTAAACATGCACATTGTTCTCATTTGAATAGTAGCATTTACTTGCAGTTCAATGAAGTGCAGTACAAATACAATAAACTGAGCATCTGATAACTAATCGAAACTACATTTATATTATTCGTGGTCATTCTTTAAATAAATCCATCGTTATGTTTTGTCATTTGTATGCTGTGTTACGATTTCGTCCAAAAGTTTTTTAACGCATAAGGTGCCTTTCCCAGGCAATTTGCGAAGAAATCTTTCAACAATAATAATATTGGAACTGCTCTAAAATCGTAGAAGGTCAATTTCATATATTGGGTTGTGATGATTGACATCATTTGTCGTTACTTGTCAAGTTTTAAGTTACCTCACAAATTGTGCGGAATACTAAGTACGAAAATGTCAGCAATACATAACAAGTGCTGAAAGACAGTAATTAAAGGTGCAGAATGCTGCATAAGATATAGGATACGAAAGTGAGTAATTTTACCGTTTTTATGGTAGGCCTAGTTTAATATGTTGCTTAACCTTTTTCCCCAAAGGGTATTTTATAGTTACGACCAAATTTTAAGAAAATATGACTTAGGCAAGGCAATCAAGGTTGGAGAAATTGTGGGGTAGGGAACAAAAAAATTTTGGGCAGGGGTACAGAATATAGTAATGCAGGAGCATTGGCAATTATAGGTCAGAGGCGGTGAAAATTGTAGGGTAGGAGAACTATAAATGTCAGTGACATTAAAAATAATGTGGTAGAACTACAGAAAACTGTAGGGTAGGGGAACTGTAAATTGTAGGGGTAGGACTATTAGAAACGTTAGGCAAGGACATTAAAAATAATCATGGAGCAGGAGTACAGAAAATTGTATGGTAGCACAATTAAAAATGTGTAGCACAGACAAAATAAATAAATGCTCACAACTGTGCTCCCACACAGTGGTGAGAACACATGTTCCCACCTCTAGAAAAACCCTCTTCAAAACATCCCTGAACCTACCAACCCCCTTCACCATCACCAAATCCTATCCATTTGTATGGATGTATACTGGAGACAAAGAAATAAATAAACAAAAAAAAGTTAGGTCATCCTGCAAAACATTCCACTCCCTCGCTGTCCTCACAAACATAGACTGCCTACCCTGCTCTATTCTCCTCCATGCCCTCTCAATCTTCTGGCTGTTGCTTCCTCTCCCTCTATACTCCCCACTAGTTAGGTGACAATGTAACCCTCCCCATTCTCACCTCAGAGCTATAGTCTCAATCGGCACCCTTCCCAGCAAATCTAATGCTCTTCTCCCCTTCGCAACTACTATCTCCACCCGTTTTGTCCACCTAAGGTCACTTTGCAGTATAACCCCTAGATACTTATATTGTGTGGCTTATTTTATCTCTTGCTCATCCCATCTGTAAATTACTCTGCTTATCACTCTCTTCCTAGTAAACCTGCCTAACTGAGTCTAACAAACATTAACCTTTATCTTGTTTTCCACAGTCCAGAAACACAACCTGTCAATGTCTGTCTGCAAATTGACCCCACTGCCCACCACTAAAGACAGTCATCTGCAAACAATCTTATTTTGCCACTAAACCCAATAACCATACCATTCGCCATAATGGTGAACAATACCGAATAGAACAAACTTCCCTGTGGCATCCGTGATGTCACCTCATTGTCTGCCGTCAATTATACCCCTCCTTTCATGCTCTGCCACCATCCTTGGAGGAAGTCCCCAATCGATTTTGTCTATTTGTCTCACTAGTCCAGTACTCCATTGTTTCAAAAACTGACAAGTACTGAGCCTGCAGCATATCAGCTTTCTCTCTGTCATTTGTCGTAGTTTGCCCATTCATACTTGTCAATGTCGGGATCCCTTCCCCAACCCCCCTTACTTCCTTCAGACATTAAAAATAATCATGAGGTAGAGATGCCGTACAGAAAAGTTTAGGGTATTGGCCTAAGCACAAAATTGTACAGTAGGGGCACAGGAAATGCGACGAAGAAATATTTAAAATTATGGGGCAGAGGTAAGCAAAATTGTATGGTAGGTGCACTGGATATGTTAAGCAAGGATATTAAATATCATGGAGAAGATGTACAGAAAATTGTAGGATAGGATACAGTTGTTCGATAGGGGTACAGAAAACTGTAGGGTAGGGTACAGCTGTATTTTTTTCTTAGTATTTAATTTTCTTCTTGCAATTGGGCCTCAGTCCTGTGGCAAGGATTTGCTTAACCTACCTCTTCTCAATTTTCCGACCACATCTACTTCTTTCTAAACTCCCTCGCTCCCGTCACCTCAACCATATCCTTCGCCAATTCAATTCAATTTATTAGCCTCCTGATAACACAACAAATGTGTTGGAGTTGTCAAGTGATACATAGCAAATTACAAATTTAAAAACAAGTGAGATGGTTACATAATGAGATAAAAAATGTATATACATATATAACAATCCAATGGCACTACATATTTGTTATGGACTATACGTAGGAAATTACAATTGTAAAAACCACAGTATGTGGTAACATTTCAGTCCTTCACCGTTCTCACTATCATAGTGTTTTTTTCTCTCTCTGTCCTCTTCCCCACCCTCTGTATCTTCCACTCATGATCACCCCTTCCCCTTAATATACCTCTCTGTATCTTGTCACCCAGTTGTGCCCACCCACCCACCCCCCTTACCACCTTAAACATCCTTACCAGCCACTCCACTCTCCTCCTCTCCTGCAGGGTGCCCCACCCCAGTCCTCTCACCATTACTGATGGTCTGAAATCCTCCTCTCTCTCCTCCTGTGTCCTCCACTTATTTGTGATCCACCTAGCAGCCCTTCTCTGCACCTCTTCCATCTCTACCACTCCCCTTCCCAAGTATGGGTCTCAGACCGCCGCCGCATACTCCAAGATGGGCCTCTGCATTGTTTTGTATCCCTTTTCTTTCACTTTCTTGTCTGTGCCCCTTAACACCCTTCTCAGCAGGGATGTAGGCCTACAGAAGGTAAACAGTAGGGTAGGACAACTAAAAAATGCAGGGGCAGGGTCAAGACTGAGGTACAGAAACTTTTAGGATAATCACAAAAGATAGTAGGGTAGTTGAATTTTAAAAAATGTGTGGGAGTGACACAAAAAATCATGGGGCAGTGTTAGGTGCACTCAAAACTGTGGGGCAGGGGCATAAAAAATCATGGAGCATTGAAGGAGGAATCATAAATTTTAGGGCAGAAGCACTATTTGTAGGGCAGATACACTGAATATTGTAGGGCAGTCTCTGAAAATTGTAGGGCAGATGCACTGAAAATTGTGGTGCAGAGGTACTAAAAATTGTAGGGCTGGGACACTAAAAATCATCGGACAGGGCCAATAAATATATTAGGCCAGAAATAGATCTAACTTTTTTTTAGCATGCATTTTAGCCCAGCTAGCAAACCCACAAGACTGAGAAATTACATTAAATAAATAAACAAGTCACCCATAATGTTCGTCACCAGCAGCATTTGTATAGGCTTATATTTTAACAGTCTCTGCCTAACTTCGCCTAATATGTAAATAATTATTTGAACAGTCCTACAAATGTGCGCGAATAGAGTTTTAATATTATTAAACACAATATTACGTCCTAAGTTGTAATCTCCGCCCCTTACAGTATTATTCCGTAACGAAGCATGCTACAAGTCGCAAGTCCCAGCACGAATGGATTTTCCCGCTATGTGTATTAAATTCTTTCGTCTCCGATGATATCAGTTTACGAGAGAAGTCCTGCCACATTCATATTTGACGTTATTTAGGTTCAAACGAAAGTATTTGTATTTTTTAACGTAATTACAAAAATACGTCGGGATGCTATATGGAGTTTTCAATATCTTTCAAAACAAACTTTTTTTAGAACCAGCGCACTTGTGTGACGTCACAAATAATGGTGTCCATTAACATAAGGCGTATTTTAGCGGTTGAATTGGTAGCGGTACCTGTAAACAGAGCATTTTAGCGCTCCTGTTTACAAGGGTGTTTGCAAACATGCTGCAACCAGGCTGAGGGTGTTTGCACGTTTCTGGCAACCGAGGCAGGACGACGGTTACAGGGTTTGTTCACAGGATGTTTACCTTTACTTTTATTTCCTGTTTTGTTTCGAACAAATCTGAAACCAAAACAAACTGTATTTATGTGAAATATGGATGAAACTTAAGTTATTATAAATAAAATGATGCAATATTAATTTTTCATCATATACTGGAGCACAATTAAATTTATTTCTACAATTTATGTTGTACATGTAAAAAAATAGTGAAAGTAGTTTATTTTCCAATAAACGTATTCATGAAGAAGTATTTTCCAATATACAGTCCAATTCTATTCCTGATAAGACAATAACAAGTACACAATTTCGTAACTCCATGGTGGTAGCCATTTATGTTTACTGAATATTGCATTTTAGTGATTTCTTTTTAATCCAAACAGATTCGGCAAACGCTTGCTAACAGCTTGTGACCAATTGAACCGCTAAAATACGCCTATAAAAGTTGGATATCTTTATCTGTTTACAGTGTTCTATAAACTTTAACTATTTGCGTTTTCATGTACACAATACACATTCAGCTTTTAATTGTTACGAAGTACAGTAGAAGTACGAAATTGAAATGTTTTTTTTTACTAAAAATGCAATTTAAAATGAGCCGATATTTATTATCCTTCCCAGGAATATATCTTGAGGGTATTTTTTCGTGGCATTCGACGAGGAAATAGAGTTGGTTTGTTGAGGTTCTTTGCACACTTAAAAAACTTTGCTTATAACTTTTATGCAAGTGATAATGCAACTAAATAGCGAATATGTTTTGCAAGTACCTCTTTGGCTAATTGTTTATAACAGTGACATTACCTCTCTATTTACCTTGCTTGGATGGGGTGATCAACATCACATTTTTCTCGCCGACTTGTTTCCACATTACATGTGCTTTATATTTAAGAGTGATTCTGTTGGGATTCTCTTTATTTCATAAAACGGGAGGGCTATCATTTTAGTTTTAAGTCTTTCGTGAGACTTGCTGTCTACACATATCACACCCTATCTCGGTGAACATTGAACTTACATTAATCTAGACCTAATTAAATTTATTGTAGTATAGGTGAACGAAATCCACTCGTATTCACTACACATTAGTAATGAATTATTTAGAAATGATCAATGTATCACGATTGTGTAATTTACGTCTCACTGAAAGGCAAATGCCACATGTATAGCCCATTAGGTAGTAGGCCTACACTCACAAATACCATGCCACACAAGTTAAAATAACTGACATGAATTACAAAACTAGGTCACTCAAATTGATACCAGTACGAATATAAAATGTATACATAATTTTTGCTCTAATCGCGTCACACGTCTTATCACTTTAGACACTTTATTTTCCGTTAGCAACATAAAAGTATGTAAGCTAAAAGCTGGTTACAGACGAAAACCACTCAAACCACTCTGATGTGTTACAAAAATGCAACTCTCCATAAATAGAGTACTTAATTATTCACGAACAATCTCATTCAATAAAACTGAACACACACATCCACTGCACTGAAATAACCACGATTATAGAGAAATTAATTTTTCAAACTTTTATTTATTTATTTATTACTGATAGGCTCCCTGAGCATTGCTCTTCAAGGGGAGCAATAAATACAAAATATATACAATATACAGACAAGATGGCAAACAGTTGTGTTTCTTACACTACAAAAGGTAGTTTACAGCACATATACACGTAGTAAATCAAATGTCCTCAAAGAGAAAGAAGAGGAAAAAAAAAAACAATTTTTTTTGTGGTTTTGTGTTTACATATTAAATGCAAGTTTACTTATAGCAACATACTATACACTGTTTTTCAAACTGTTGACTTACTCCTAGAGCTTGTCATCAAAACATTAATTCTTTTGAGCCTAGTTAAGTAGACAAATCAGACATTAGATTACATACTTGCTAAATACATACACTTAATGATCTTTAAAGTGAAAACATTTTACACTATTTTATATAAGTTTCAGTGTGTATCATTGGTTACATAGTGACTTTCGCACTGTATTAAACAGTGAGAGACAAAAACACAAAGCAGTACTTATTCCCTTAGTAACTACTTGTTAAGACTTGGCATGCATACTATTATATTTACTAGAAAATGTACAAGAGTAGTAAACATATTTTTAATTACACTTAAATTTCCATATTACTTGCAACAGTGGTAACTACTAGGGGCCAGGTACATCAAATGTTTGTAAGAATCAGACTGTTGACATTACATTTGCTAACACCATAATTTCACTTCTCGCTTTCACCCCCCTCCATCAAGACCCGTTAAATTTGTGAGCCCGAGATTGTGAGCTGTATTTCAAGTAAGCTATGGGAGACTAGGCATGGTAGGTTAGTGGGCATTTTAATTTCATGAATTTATATATTGCTCAATAAGAAATGTCTTTACCTTATTTTTGAATACTAATACAGATTTGCTTTCCTTTATGTTGCGTGGTAATTCATTGAAAGTTTTAGTGGCCATTGTTTTAAAACAATTTAACCCATAGCGTTTAGTATTTGAGTGGTAACATATAATGTTTTCCTTAGTCCTTGTGTTATAGTTATGCATGTCATTAGCAGTTACAAAATACACTCTATTTACCACAATATTTTTACTAACTTTAAATACATAAATAGCCAAAGAAGCCCTTATACTTTGGAATAACGGCAGTATCCTGGTCCTAGCAGTAAGGTCTTTGGTGTAAGTACGATATGGCAGATTGAATATGAGCTTCAGTGCTCGTTTCTGTAGTATTTCTAATGGGCATAATACTTGACGTGCACAACATCCCCAAATTACGTCAAGATATGTTAGGTGTGAATCAATAGTGCAGAATATATTCCCTTTAAGCAGTTTACACTGAGGCCCTTACTTCTCAGCCTTGCAAGTGCACCAGTTACAGGTAGAATTTTATTTTTGAGATGGTTGATATGGTTCGTCCACAACAGATGTTCATTTAAAGTAATCCCTAAGTACTTAAATGAATTTACTCTTTCAATACATTCATTATCCAATTTTACGTCCACGTTTAAAGAGGGGTGGTACAACTTTTTGTGGAATAGCATCCATTTAGTTTTACTAACATTTACTGTTAGTTTTTTCTTTTTGAACCATGTGTTCAGTAATATTATGTCATGTTGCATGTTTTGCAAGATTATTTCTTCACTGTCACCAGTGTAGGTTACAAGGATGTCATCAGCAAAATGTACTAGTCTACCTTTCAGATTTATTTCACTGATATCATTTACATATATTAAGAATAGAATAGGCCCAAGTACTGATCCTTGCGGTACACCAATGGTAATAGGTAATGTGCTACTAACATGTCCATCAGCCATGACAAACTGCATTCTATTTTCCAAGTATGACCGAAACCAGTCCAGAGCTACTCCCCTTATTCCTGCCTCATGTAGGTTTTTCAGCAAAATGTTGTGGTCTACTGTATCAAATGCCTTCTTAAGATCTATGAATATTCCACCCGCTAGTTTATTTTTGCCTAGTGCTGATTGTAGGGGAACCAGTGCATCAATTATTGCTGTTTGAGTGCTTGTTCTGTCTCTGAAACCATACTGCATATCATATAAATATTTTGACTTGTTTAAGTAATTTAGCAACCTGGCTTTGATAATTTTCTCAAGAATTTTTGAAAACACTGGAAGTATACTGATAGGTCTGTAGTTCCCTGGAGTTTCAGTGCACTCCCCTTTAAAAATTGGTACCACCCTTGCATTTTTACATAGTAACGGTACACAACCCTGTTTCATTGACATGTTGATAAATGATACAATGTATTTACATATGACTTCACTACAGTTTTTAACTAATTTGTTTGAAATTACACCATCTGTTTGATTACCTGTGTCTTTCATTTGGGCTATTATTTTCAATACTTCCCCGTCATTAGTTGGACATAAATATATACTGTTTTGGCAGAATTGCCATTTTGTTTATGTAATATGCTAGTTCCCCTTAGATCTTTGGCAAGGTCTATAGATATATTAACATAGTACTGGTTCAAACCATTACATATTTCTGTTGAAGATATAATTTGCCTATTGTCTATTAGTAGCTGCTTAATTTGTGTGCATTTATTTTTCCTTTTAACTCTTAGTAGGTCATTAATGATATTCCACACCTCCTTTGTACCTTTTGTACCCTGTATTTTATCTGTAAAATAATTAGTTTGAATGTAACTACGACATATATGTTTATAATGAAAACTTTGTGACAATTTTCCTTTATAACTTGATATGAAACTACATTTCTTACATCCTTGTATAAGCACGAGAAAACTACAAAATTTGAGGTTGCGAAAAACGTAACCAAAACCAAAGAGTATGGAAGGGAAAAAGACAGTTCACTGCCAGGTTAGACCTCTTTGCTTATTTCTGTTGTGTTTTTGGCTCGCTAATATTTCCAGAGGTACCAACCACGCAGCATGAAATTCTATCTGAAATAATGTGGCGTGCATTGACCATGGGGGCGATTAAATATCGCTTTTGAGAGGTGAAGCGCAAAATTTGCACTTGCGCTGCGTTGCTTTGGTATTAAATATACAAATACGCAGGTGCAAGTAGTCACGTGATGGTGCAAGGTGCTTGAAAATCTGCGACTAGCAAATGGCTCGACGCAAGTATATCTGCGCCCTTCGCGCATGCGCATTGGACAATTTTCGGGATTATGAAAGTGAATTAACATAAAAGTTGGATATCTTTATCTGTATCCAGTGTTCTATGAACTTTAATTATTTAAGTTTTCGTGTGTGTACACATTTCACGATTTCAGCTTTTTATAGTTACTAAGTACAGAAGAAGTACGAAACTGAAATGTTTTTTACTAAAGAAGCAATTAAAAATGGGCAACAATTTATCCTTTCCCCGGAATATTTTTTAAGGGTATTTTTCCGTGACACACGACGAGAAAATAGAGTTGTGTTTGTGACGAGGTTATTTGTTACCGTTAAAAATTTTGCTTAAATATTTATGCAAATGATAATGTAAATAAATAGCGAATATGTTTTGCAAGTACCTGTTTGGCAAATTGCTTAGAACAGTGACATTACCTCTCTATTTTCCTTGCTTGGATGGGGTGTTTCAACATCACATCTTTCTTGCCGACTTGTTTCCATATACGTACTTTATATTTAAGAGTGATTCGGTTGGGATTCTCTTTATTTCATAAAACGGGAGGGCTACCATTTTAGTTTTAAGTCTTTCGTGAGACTTGCTGTCTACACACATCACACCCTATCTCGGTGAACATTGAACTTTCAACAATCTAGACCTAATTAAATTTATTGCAGTATAGTTGTACGAACGCCACTCGTATTCACTACACATTAGCAATGAATTATTTAGAAATAATCAACGTATCAAGATTTACGACTCACTGAAAGACGAATGCCACATGAATACCCCATCAGGTAGTAGGCCTACACTCACAAATACCATGCCAGACAAGTTAAAATAACTTACGTGAATTTCAAAACTAGACCACTCAAATTAATATCAGTGCAAATATAAAAAGTATACATAGTTTTTGCTCTAATCGCGTCACACATCTATCACTTTAGGCACTTTATTTTCCGTTAGCAACATAAAGTATGTAAAAGTTGGTTACAGACGAAAACCACTCTAATGTGTTCTAATTGTGTTAAAAAAATGCTGCTCTCCATAAATAAAGCACTTAATTATTCACGAATACAAAAATGAACACACGCATCCCCTACACTAAAAGAACCACGACATTATGGAAATTTACTTTCACACACTTCAAAACACAACTACGACATATACACTTGTAATGAAAACTTTGTAACAATGTTCCTTCATAATTTGATATGAACCTATGCTTCTTACATCCTTGTTTAATCACGAGAAAGCTACAAAATTTTAGGTTACGAAAAATTTATCCAAAACATTACTTTTAGCGCGAGAAATGTTCACTGCTACATGGAAGCTATATCTGCATGTAAGCACGCGGGTGTGCAGACAGCTTTTGCAGTTCATGTGGCAGTGAGAATGATGTTACAAATTTTCTGATTGGCTTGTGTAAGTTGGAGAGGGGAGGCAGTTGCGCCGAGCCAAAATAGGCTCCGCCCCTTGCGTATTGCGTATTCAAGTATATTTAATTCCAACTACGACCTGAGGTGCAGGTACAGAGCATATTTCCTTGTGTTGCGCTGCGTCGGTGCAAAACGCAAGTGGTGATATTTAATAGGCCCCCATGTTTGTTTACATCGTTTTTTGCAAGAGTGTGCTAGTATCGCAATGTCGTTGGTGGAAGTTTGTAGAATTAACCTTAGTGGAAGAAAAAGTATTGGTAAAGGCGATGCCGTATGTTAAATGTGTGTGTAAATTGTCGTTGAGACTTGTTTTTAATTTGTAAGTCCACGAAATAAAAAATTACCTCGCCAGGGTGCAGATTCGATCTTACAACTTTTACTTACCATATGCTCATTACCACTCGACTTTCAGTACTCATTTGAAAATGTGTTGCTATAATCAATATAATCTTTATGTATTTAAAAAAAAATATGTGTATATATATATATATATATATATACATCTTGTCATTAGAATGGTCTATTAAATATTTCTTTGAAACTTAAACCCTCGTATTATTATTTTTACTGGTACGCGAATTAATGGTTATCATATCATTTTATAAATAGAACATAATAAGTAATTTTACTCAATCAAACGTCGCACTAACTATACTTTTGTTTTAACATTTCGAAATTAAAATTATGTTTACTCTCGTCTAATTTATAATTTGTAACGGCTTTCACAAGTTTGACCAACGACGGCAGTGTAATGTTTAGTCAGGAAGTCTAACTCAACGCCATAAATAATCGTTGGAGAGTTTTCTCTATTTTTGAAACACTTTAAAAACCTTCAATTTCAAAAAGTAACTTCCATTTCATTTACAACAGCGTTAATATCGTTAAAATGCTTAAGTTGCAAAACAATACTTCCAACTTTGAATCACATGTTGATGTTGGTACAACCGGAATCGTTAGTCGTCAATAAGAGAAGCATTTGCCCTATCTAGTGACAGGCCCCTGACCAAAACATTACTTTTAAGCCGGATTCACACGTCCACAGATCGTCCAGAACATACAGAACAGACAGTACAGATGACCGTTCATGCGTATACATATCTTCGGTGTACCCATGATTCAAGTCGTTTTTTTATACTGTGTTTGTGTTTACATGTGAAGTTGATTTTGTGGGCGTGGTATTTTATGGAATGTTTTAAACTTTTAGCACGATAGAGCTTTAAGCAGCTATCAACTAAATCATCTTGCGTGTATTTGCGTGATAATTACATAAATCGTCATCTAATACGACATAATTCTGTGGTAATTATTGGAGTAGTGCAAATGAGAAGTGACAAGTGTTTTACCGACTTTACTGCTGTATACTTGTGTGTCTTATAAAATAAATGCACAGAGACGGGAATCAATATTTTCGATACGTTTCTTTGTGTTTAAAAGCAAATAAATATCTTCCGAAAAGAAGACACTCAAAGCAAAATTTCTAGTATGTCGGCAAACTGAAGAAGCCTACATACGAAAGTTTGCACCTGCAGTTTTATATCAGGTAAGTCATATACTTTTTTTTTCTTTTAGTTAGGTATTGGCCTGTTGGGAAATGTTTAGGTTTATGAGTTCAATTATGTTAGTGTTTCAAAAACAACTATAGTAAGTTAAAGGATAAGGTACAGCAATGGGTAGCAGGATGGGTGAAGGATAAATTGAGAAGGCAAGGGCAGGCTGGTGAGGATGAAGGGAACATTTGGCTATCAATGATGAAGGAACGGGAGTGGAACTCATTGTTCTAAAGGAGAGAAGTGGTAAAGATGGTCAGGATGTACAGAGTGGTAAACTGAGAGGGAGGTTAGGATATGTTAGGCTGCCTATTAACTAAGGTAGATTAGGAGAATAGGGAATAATTGTGAAAAGGTTCAGAGAAGAACAGAGCAGGTATTTGTCTATGCTTAGGTTGGTGAGGGAGTGGAATTTGCTGTAGGAGGAGCAAGCGAGGGTGGTTAGAATGTAAAGGAGGGTATTGGTAGGTGGTTTGATGTGTTCACAGCTTTTGTCAGTTAAAAAAACATTATATTTGTAACACATCCAAAACAATGTTGTGTATTGTTTTACAAAGATAATTTGTTACTGTTTCAGGAAAACCACCGTCAGAGTATTTCCCATACCCTTATGGCGTACCATTTGGTTTACAGGACAACAAGAAGTATTATTTCTTCGTTGAGGTATAAGAGGATGGTAATCAGAGACTCGTCAGTTGTGCTACCGCAGTCAACAACTAGTCCTGAACTGCAACTTCCTGAAGAAGGTGTGTCACCAGTTGTCTTGGAATTGTAGGTGTATGTGGTAGACAAGGTTGTGTGCAAAGTGCTCAGACTGATTCTATGAAGTTATACATTTAGTTACGTGAGTGGAATATGGTGAAGATGACTGTGTTTCCTACCACTGCATT